>CANUEX010020813.1:0-31157 GCA_948099535.1 Jatropha multifida
GTGAAGTATGTCATTTATTATATTGTGAAAGCATACTGCTTGAATGCGTGGGTTTGCATTATTTATTATTATTCACTGAGTTTAGTGAAACTCACCCCCTTCCATAAATATTTTTCAGGAAATAAGGATACTGTTGGTCCCTAAGACTCTGCTTCTTTCTTCGCAGAGAAGTGATCATGTTAGTATAAACTCTCTAATAATATTTAGAATATTCCGCACATTTTATTTAACTCCGCAGTTAGGATGTTTAAATAAATACTGGCTTGTAATAAAATTATCATGTGATTATAAATAAATTGTGGAGTGTAAATGACTATCTGGAAACTGTATGATAGGAACAGTTTGAACATATTATGACAAATAAATATTTGTATGAGAAAATATTTTTATTATATGGATATGGGCTCGAGCTGCGAATAGTATGTATTACTAATGTTGGGTCAGAATTATTAATTTTGATTGTCTTATGAAAAATGTCATAATATGAGCTTACTATTCCGATAGTCAAATGATAATAGGGATGAATTTTGATAGTTTAGGCTTACTACGGGCCTCGGGTGCCTTAAACTTACCTAGATTCTAGTGCCGGTCCGGCCCACGGTTTTAGATCGTGACGTAAAAGCATTTTAAAAAATAAAGATAAATAAATTTTTATTTAAAATATAATTTTATGATTAAATTTTTTATTTTAAATTATAAAATATCAAATAAAATAAATTTATTTATTAATAAATTATATTTAAAATTTATTTATAAATAAATTCTAAAACTATCATCTCTTTGTTTCAAACGCATCGTCAAACACCTAATGTACAAAACTATGAAAATGAATTAATTAATTTTATAAATCCTCGTGGACGAAATAATTGATAAAAATGCATAGAAAGAAAAAACCAAGAGAATAGAAGGATAAAAATTCCGGACGCAAATCCAATAGACACCAGAGCAAAGCCCAGACGTTTGCCGAAAGGCACAAACCAAATCTAGAAACAACTACAGGCCACAGCGACTGGGATGTGGGATCTCTTATTACCACCATAACCGCCTTTTTCTTACACGACTTCCCATTTCCAATTTCCTGAAGCGATACGAAACGCACAAAAACACAATTTCTACCTTACCTGAGGTTCCATTATCAAAAACCTTTCAAATCCCTAATTTTCCCCATTGTTTAATTCAATCAAACATGCCTAAGAAGATGGGCGTCAACAGCAAGGCCGAGGCCGCTCGGGCTCGGAAGTCCGCCACTGAGTCCGAGCGCAAGGAACGAGAGGCTCGGGAGAAGGAAGAACAGTACTGGCGTGAAGCCGAGGGCACTAAATCCCGCGCCGCCAAGAAACGGGAGGAAGAAGCTGAGAAGCGAGCCGAAGCTGCGGCTCGACGCGCTGAGGCTCGCCGTTTAGCCGAGATGGAAGAGAAGGAGATCGACAAATCGATGGCGAAGCCTGATAAGAAGGCAAATCGTGTGGCTGTTCCAGTTCTGAAGGTGACCGAGGCGGAGCTAAGGAAGCGGCGAGAGGAGGAGCAGGCGGAGCTGGCTAAGAAAGCGGAGGAGATGAAGCGAAGACAAAGCAGAACTGCGGCGGAGGAAGAGTATGAGAAAATGGTGCTGGTCACAAATACGAACCGCGATGATTCAATTATTGAGGCGAGAACTGTGGAGGATGCAATTGCGCAGATGACAGTCACTGACAGCTTGCCAGTTGATAAGCATCCTGAGAGGAGGCTCAAGGCCTCGTTTAAGGCACGTTTGCTTGCACGCCATTTAAAGTTGCTTTACATAATTTTGGTTTAATTCTCGTTTTCTTGGTTTTTATTATTACATTCTTGTCCTACACTCTGAAAAATTTTGAGAGTTTGGAACATAATTTCTTAAACTTTGTGGTATCAGGAAAACCACATTTGGATTAATTTGTTAGCTTTAAGTTACAGAAGGTTAGTTTTGCCTAATTTAGTTTAATTTTTGGAAGACATGGTTGCTATATTTTGAATAACTTGATCCAAAAAATAATCTCAGCTTGGTTGTGATATCTTGGAATTTTAAATGAGAATGAACAAGTAAATGGCTAGGAAGCGCTCATTTTCTGATTATTATTATTTGAATTTAATTGGAAGAGTCAATGATTTGAAAGAAGCATGATGAAAATAGAGTATCAAGCCATGTGCACAAATATTTTTCAAAATTGTTTGAATTTGTACACTAGATTATAGAATGGAATCCAATTATGGAATTCTCATTCAATTTCATTTTCAAGGTGACACAATGATTCCTTTTTGAAGGATATATTTGTGAAAAGTTAAGTACTTTGCAGCAGGTTATGAATGCTCCATGAAGAAGTAATAGAGACTTTTTGGAAAGACAGAAATAAGATTTATAAGCAGTACAAATTATATGCAAGGATATGCATTTTACATTTATTCTTCTTCCATTGATTGTGCATAAACTGTTTAAATGTTTAGGCTTTTGAAGAAGCTGAGCTTCCTAGACTCAAGGAAGAAAAACCAGGCCTTACTCACAACCAATACAAGGACATGATATGGAAGTTATGGAAGAAATCTCCGGACAATCCTCTTAATCAGGTATATATTAGAACTTACTTTGTCAACTATATCAATGATTCTGAATATTGTTCTATAACTCTTAGTCATCAGCTCTCTGAATATTGTTCTATACCTCTTAGTTATCAGCTCATCCCTTCAAGTTAATTTCTTCTTCATGGTTAGGTCCTGAAATTGATAAAGTTATAATTTATAAATGGTGTTGTGCAAATTAAAGAAATTCAAATAGATAAAAGATAAAATGAGGATAAATCTAAATCTACAAAAAAACATACAAATTTACTTAGAAAACTTTTGTAAGGGGAAAACCACAGGTCATTCTAAAAAAGTACTCCACTAATAAATTGTGGGATTATAGATGCTCTTTGGCCTTGGCCAAATTTGAGGTATAGAAGTGTCAAATGGGAAACTTGGAACACTTTATTTTCACTCTGCCAACACTAGTGGAGTCCCTTTCAAGAACTCGGCACTCTTCACCTTTTTATTTTTCTGTCTACTGAAGGAATTACTCTCTACTTAATTTCTTGAGCCTTCTCATGCATGTACCAAAAAACCAACAAAAGGTTTCTGCCAAAATCCAAAACGGACAATGCTATGACACCAGCTGCCACTTCTTAGCAATACCTTTTGGCACTTGTTTCTATGGCATAAAAAAAGAAAATCATTAATGGATCTACATTTGTAATTGAATTTAATGAAGAGAGTGGCTTCATTTTTTAATATTGTATTTTAAATTTTACGATCTTGTATTTATCATTGCATATCCATTTCATTCTCTAACTTCCGGAAGAGGATCATTCTTGTTGTGGCAATAATTAGTCAGATTTGAGTGGATGTCATATCACAATTATATTAATAGATAAATTGCTCTATCAGCATAACCTCCCCCCGTTAATCAGAAGGAGTTTCTAATTATCTTCCATTTACGATCTTGTATTTATCATTGCTTATCCATTTAATTCTCTAACTTCTGGAAGAGAATCATTCTTGTTCTGGCCATAATCAGTCAGATTTGAGTGGATGTCATATCACAATTATATTGGTAGATAAATTGCTCTACCAGCATAACCTCCTCCATTAATCGGAAGGATTTCTAATTATTTTCCATTTGTGAATGATGATATCTTACTGACTGCAATTTCTGAGGCTTATCTTATTTTGAGGTGCAGATTGATGAATGAATGCTGTCTTGTTTTCAACCTGGATAGTGGGCAACAATTGCTTGAAGTTTATTGCTAATGGAGTTTATGAGCTTATCTGGCTTATAACATGTAATCTTTTGCCTGCCACATTTGGATCTTCTGCTTGTACTTAAAAAACTGAATGAAATAATAATGCCATACATTACCTTGGCCAAAGTGAGCCTCTTGGTCCCGTTGCCATTACACCGGATTTGATATAAGGAATTTTCTTCTTCTTTTCTCCTCTTCTCAAAGGCAGTACAGAATTTGGCAGTGCATATGCAAAGAGATGGTAGCAGTTTGGAATTGGAATGCGTATTATTATTTTCTTTGTTATAAAGGTAACATGTTGAAAAGAATACTTGGCTTAGTTGGCATTATTTATTTGTTTATTTGCTCCTGTAAATTAATGATATCATGGTCTATATTGATTTTTTATCAGAAGTGTAACCTGGCGAATAATTCAACCATATATGTGATCTTTGTGTGTGCTGTGTCCCTGACGTTATTGCATATGTTGAGTGAAGTTACTCTGCTCGTGTACATTTGACAGTCAATTTCTTAATTCATGTGTTCGTATTTTCTGTATTTTATGTTGAACAGCCAAATTCTTGCTGCTAGTCTGTTGGAGCCTTTATTTTCCTTGGGGCTCTGATACTGCATAATTTAGGCAGTATCATGCATGTTAGGCAAGTGTTGCAATGTTGATCATTGACGTCATTTTCTGCTATTAGGATTGTGCACGTTCCTGTATGTTTTGAAGGGAGTGCTGTCCGTATGGCATATATAATTACATTTTATTTTATAGTCAAAGTCAAAGATGCTACTGTCAAACAATGTTTTGAACTGAACCACTTCTGTGGGATACTGCATCCTTGTATAGTTAGCCTTATTTATATGGTACAAGCACTGTGTATTGGACACAAAGCAAAATTTTTTAGATGTTTGATGGTATTTTTTTTTTTCATATAAGAAGATTGACGTGGAATAAGAATTTCTGCGTTTCATTTCGTCCTGTATTTGAGGGTTTTATTATTTATTTATTTTATTTGGGAAGGTGATTCCAAATTGGATCCTTGCACAATTGGGTATGCATTTACTTTTAAGTTAAACTGAAAAAATTGGATACGCACTTATCTTTCGGCTAAGCTTGCAAGTGCACAGTCAAATTGACATGCCTGCTAGTATATATACGCACTTATGCTACTTGAGAAAATAAAGTATAGGCTGATCAAGAAAATTCATATATAATTATGTATCAAGTTTCCGTAACTCTCCCTCAAGTTTCAGTATATATTTCAATCATGTCAAACTTGTGTACTATTCAATGCAATCTTGACATGCCCTGTCGAGATGGTCTTTTTCTAAATCTTTCAATTTTGACATGTCTTGTCGAGATAATGTTTAAAGGTAATAATCAATCTCAATATGATTAGTTGGTTTATGAAAAATGAAATTGAGAGTAATATCGAGAGTGGCTTTGTTATCACACCACATTTTAAGAGGAAGAGAAGCTTTAAGATCAACTTCATTGTAATAACTGACATGTCCAGATGACCTCGCATAATACTCTGATTCAGCACTAGATTGAAGGCCTACGTTTTGCTTATTATGCCAAGATACTAAATTTCCTCTAATAAAAAAATGCGATATTATATAGTCGATCTCTTATTTACATTAGAACCTACTTAGCATCTGTCCAATGTGCATCTAGAAAACATTCAATATGAGTATATCCATGATTATTATCTATTAAACTGTATCTTCAAAAGCTCCCTTCAAGTGACATAAAATCTGGCGCGGGGCTTCCTAGTGGACAATAGCTGGGGAGGGAATAAACTGACTAACTACACTAATAGAGTGCTATATCAGGGCAAGTCACTGTTAGATAGTTCAATTTTTTCGCTAATCATTTATGCATCTCAGGATTTGCAAACAACTTCGCATCTCCTGTTAGTTGCATATTTTGGTTCATTGGTGCATTTCACGGTTTAGCACCTAATTTTTTTGTTTCTGTTTTCTTACTCCTTGAAACTCTAATACCCAAGATATTTTTCAGTAGACTTGAGTTTTTCGTTTGAAACTTGGTCTGCAGAAAAGATGTAAGAGATGAAATATACGTACTACCACTCCCAGTAATGATAATGTAATATCATCCACATAAATTACTAGCAAAATGAACCCTGCCTCAGAATATTTATAAAACACAAAATGATCACATTTACTTTTCTGCACCCTCACTAAGTTTTTCAAACCAAGCCCGAACCGAAGACTCTGCTTTGAACAATATAATGATTTTCAAAGCTTAGAAAACTTACCAAATTCCTCAGTGAGCAACAAAACTAGGAGGTTACTCTACATAGGCTTCTTCTTGTAGGTCATTATAAAGAGAAACATTCTTGCTATCTATTTGATGTAATGACCAATCATATGTAGCTGCCAAAGAAACAAACAAGTGGACAAAAGCAAGTTTAGCCATAAGAGAGAAGTTGTATGAGTAATTAACATCGTAAGTATGAGCATATCCTTTAATTAGTAATTAAACGAGCCTTTAAACGAGCTACAGAACCGTCTAGGTTAACCATTACTGTAAAATCCAATTTGCATCCAATGACTTTCTTATCGAGATACCAAATCCCATTTTCATTAGTATCTAAGGCACCATCTCTTTCATTGTAGCATGCCAACCAACCAGAGTGGTTTATGGCTTCAATAACATTTTTAGGAATATAAACAGTATCTAATAAAGATATAAAGAACAAGATGAAGAAGAAAGACGGTCACATGCAACACAAGAAGAACTAGGATAATTACATTTATATTTACCTTTGTGAAGAGGAACAGAAAGATCAAGACTAAGATCAAAAGTAGTGAAAGCTGGATCTTATGATGAAGTAGCTAGCGGCGTGAGTCTGTATTCTCAAATTTTTTTAAATATACATGAATAATAGGAGGTGGTGGCCGAAATGGTGCAGGGGCAGACGTCATAGGAACGATGCAGGAGTAGATGACATAGGTGGATTACTATCACTACCAGAATAAACTAAAAGATCATCTTTCTTCCCCTGACTATCATGAACTAGAGAATTAGGAAAGCATGGCATAATCTCAAAGAAAGTGACATCTGCAGACAAAAGATACCTACTAAGAGTAATGTAGAAACACTTATAAACCCTTTTGAACCAGAGAATTTCTTGTAAAGACCACTTGAGAGATATAGGATCAAATCTGGTAACTTGAGGGCCAACATCACGAATAAAGCAAGTGCTACCAAATAAATGAGGTTCAATAGGAAATAAAGGTTGAGATGGAAAGGGATATCATGTGGAATATCACCTTTAAGAACAGAAGAAGACATGCGATTTGTTAGAAAACAAATCCTAGAAACTGCATCTGCCCAAAAAGACTTAGGGACGACATTCATTTAAAAAAGAAGTGCTCTTGCAACCTCAAATCTGAATATGGCTCTTCTTGGTAAATGGTGGTGGAGGTTCAAATCTGAAAAAGGTTTTTTATGGAAAAAAATATTGATAGCAAAATATGGAGAGGACGCTTTCTCTGCATCCAACTCAGAGTTCAACTTATGAAAAAAACTTTCTCCTCTTTTGACAGGATATTGTTTCTATTGGTTCTAATCAACCTCAAATTGTAGATATTTTGAGAATTAGGTTCAGATGGATCATTGGTAATGAAAAACAAATCCATTTTTGGTTGGACCCTTGAACGCACGAAATTCCTTTGAGAGCTATTTATCCTAGATTATTCAGACTCGCCTCCAATAAAAGAGCCAGCGTTAATCAATTGTTTACAAATCTGAATGACTTGTGGAAATGAGATATTGAATGGATAAGTGAGCTAAGAAGTTTTGAAGTGGATATCTAGAAACAATTAGAATCAGAGCTGAATGATATTTGTCTAATCCCAGATCAAGAAGATAAATTAATTTGGACTCATGATAAAAAAGATGCATTTTCTGTTAAGAATTTTATTTTTTGATTGAGCAAATTAAAGTTGAAAAACATGATGTTGATTTCAACTTGAAATATCTATGGTCCTCTTTTATTCATGCAAAAATTTCAATTTTTGCTTGGAAATGCTTCCTCAGTAGGATTCCCTGCAAGTTGAACCTTTTCTTGAGAAATATTATTGTCAATCCTAGTGAAATAAATTGTTCTTTATGTAATATAGAGACTGAAATCACTGGTCATGTCTTGCTGTCATGTCCGTCGGCATGTGAGGTATGGTATTTGGTTTTTAGGTGGTGGGTGTTTCGGCAGTAAACCCTCCTAATGTGGTTAATTTTAGTCGGCAGTGGGATAATCTTGTTTCTACACCTGTTTCATGTATAGTTTGGAATACGATGTTCTTCATTACCCTTTGGTCGTTGTGGCTTAGAAGAAATAAAACAGTTTTTTCAACTGAAATTATAGATGTTGTGGCTATTCTTGATATTATTAAGCTAAAGAGTTTCGAAATTATTAAATTTAAGAATATAAATTTATATGTCAATTTTTGAAATTGGGTTTCGTTTTCCCTTCTTGTTTGTGACAGTGTGCATGGTCCAAATGAGAGTAGATATTCTGATCATGATTTGGTTGGTTGGGTTTCACCTTTTCCCTAGTTTTTCAAAATTTATGTAGATGGTTCGGCTATCTGTAAACTGGGTTCAGTAGGAATTGGGAGGTTTTGAGAAATTCAATGGGTGAAGTTATCTGCATCTTCTATAAAAAAGTTGGAATTTTGGATTCTAATAAAGCTGAGATTCCTGCCATTTTCGAAGCATTTAAGGTTTTTGCCTCTTCGGCTTTCAAAAGCTACCATTTAGTTGTTGAATCATATTCTAAGAATGCAATAATTAATTTTAAAATCTAATTGAACAAATTAAATGGGTTTAGAGCCAAATGAAAAATTGAAACATAATAAGGGATTAAAAAGCAAAATGCATCTTCTTCAAAATTATTATTTTCTTCATTAAAAATTTATCAACACCAATAGTGAAAGGCCTATAATGGCCAGAGTCATCGGTGGCTATCCCGTTCTCATTAACCGCTATATTAAACAGTTTCAGTAGTTGATACTTTTTCCATTCTTAGTAAAAAAATATATTTTAATTAAGTTTGAAATTTGGATAATTAAATATCCGTAGGTACCCATTTAAGAGGTATTTTCAATGGATTTTTGGAAGAATACAGGTAGTGAATATTTAATCGGATTCGAATATAATACTTAAATAGGTATTTAAACGGGTTTAGAATGAATATGGATTGTAAAATTTTAAACAAATACTTATAAGAGTAGTTTAAAATTCGTTGGTATCCACTCCGCTTTCGTTCTATTAAGGGGCGTATTGGATCAAGAGTCTGTTAAATTTTAAAAGACTTTTGAAATCTTTGGGTTGGAAGATAGATTTATGAATGACTTTTTATTCATACATAAAACTCTAAAATCCAACAAAATCAATAATTTTATAGAATCGTTCTAAATCAGCAATTTTTTGAATACCATCAAATTTATATGGACTTTTAAGAAGTTATAATTGAATACCATAAGATTTATATGAATTTTATAAGAGTTCGAATTGAATACTTTAAAATTTTAATAGACTCTAAAATAATCTAGACTGAATACCATTGGAATTTTAAAATCTTTTAAAATCTAAGAGATTCTCAATCCAATACACCCTCCTTAATGTCTTTAAATTTATTTCTAACTGTAAATTAGAGATGAAATTTTCATATCTAAATTTTTTTATCAAGTAATAATAATTATTTAGTGATAAATTTTTGTTTCCAAATTGTTACTAAAATATTTTAGAAATAGATTAAGAGTCTCTAATTCATTTATAATTTTCTTTTTTGTTTGATACTTGTATTTAGTCTAACTAATCCTGTGCTCAATTTCTATAAGATCATTCTCAAAATAAAAATAGTCAAATATACTTCAATTACGATTGTCAAACTACAATTGTAATTAAAGTTCTAAATACTGATGTCTACAAAATATTCACACAAAAAATGTGCAACCCAAGTCATGAACAAAGAAATGCTAATGTTGAAGTGCATCGTTCTCTAAACTAGCTAAGAAGAATTGTTATGGACTTGATTCTTATCTTCTCATTGAAAAAATAATCATTGTCGAAATTCCCAAGTGTTGTCCTTCTACAAAAATGCAAAGACAAAAGTTTTAATAAGTAATTAATTAATTTAAGATGTATATAAGAAAGTAAAATAATCAAATTATTAAAAATGGCCACAGCCAACATATCACATTGAGATCCTAAAAAGAAAAAAAATAAAATGAGGGCATTGATTTGCTACGTGAGATAAGAATGTGAGTTTCCAATAAATTATCTAAAAGATCTCCATGAGAAGATAAAAAGATGATATTCTGAATTAACTTCTAAACATCACACCAAGTCTATCTCTGCAATTTAGTATGAATCAGATTAACCAATTGTGATCAGGAAATTTGTAAAGAAAGAAAAAGGTCAAAACCAATGTCACAAGCATAACGTCGTGATCCTTTGATCATGGCTTTCTTATTTCTTCTAATTTCAAAGATGACAATATGGAAACATCACATGCTCCCAGTAATAAAATGAAATACTTGGATTAGTTTATTAACAGATTAAAGTAGCAAAGGGAAGATAAAATGCTGGCAAATAAGGAAAACGAAAAGAATAAGTAAAATAAAAAACTTTAGCAGCAATAATTATGTGTGTTTTCCCTTTTGCTTCTTGGCCTCTGGCGGTTGGAGAACTACCTTGATAGAAAGATCAAAGACTATATTGTCCTCATATGAGGATCCAATTTTCAAACAGAAAAGCATAACCTTATAAAAGAACATTCAAGAACGGCTCACGTACGTTATACTCTCATTGTCTCTAATATCCGTTCATAAAAATTATAATTAGTGACAAATTATTTATACATGTTTTGTATCTAAAATTAATTACGGTGATTTTATTGCTATTCTGTCTCTAATTTAGAGTCAAATAAATTCATTTCTAATTTTATCTCCAATAATTAAAAATTTGATTCGAAAGAAATCACTCGTTTTATTTGTATCTAGTTCGTCTCTAAATTTTAATTTTAGAGATGAAATTTTTATCTGCTTTCGAAAGCACTTTTCTGGTAGTGAGACCTCCAGACTCACGACCTCTGTCAATAATTCACTTCGTTAAAAGTAGGCATGACCACGATTCAGTTTCAAATCGGAACCGAATCGAAATAGAATTGGTCAAAATCGAAACCGAATCGTGGTCAATGGTTCAAGGTTCCAAACCGTAATCGAAACTGGCGGTTTAAGGTTCAGTTGTAGTTCTTTATATTTGAAAATTAAAACCGGCGATTTCAGTTTGAAATCGGCGGTTCCAATTTGAAATTATTAAAATAAAAAAAAATATCACACTTCACACATGATTTTAATTGTTAAATCAATTTTATTTTTTATCATTAAACGCAATAACTTTACCATCATCTTAAAATTTATTAATATAAATATAGCTTATAAATTATATATTGAAAAAGAGAGAAAAAAAGTATTCCTCATTTAAATATTTTTAATTCAAATCTTATATGATATGGGCATCGATGCATCATCAACGAAAATATATGGTGATAAGTGATAAAAATGATTAATATAAATGAGATATTTTATTTTTATCTTCAATAAATTTAAGCAAATTATATAGATTGCGATTTCTCTATATTCTAATTAAGAGGACACGTAGTTAATATAATTTAAAAAAATATATATAAATTGAGTAGAAGTCCATTTTTTGACATGTCTCTCAATTTAAATTTATAGAAATTAAATACTAATAAAGAATTTTAAATTTGTGTTTTCTATAGTTATAATTTTTTAATAAATTTTAAAACTATTAATTTACCCTTTTAGTCTTTTTTTAATTTAATATTATTGTTTATCATTAATTTTCTTATTTAGCTAAAAAAACTAAAAGATTAAAAAAAATAATCTAAATTTGGTTTCAAACTGGAATCGAACCAGAATCGGCGATTTTAAAACCGTTTAAAAGCGGTTTGATTTTGGTTTCACTTTTTTTAAAAGCGAAACCGGGGATTTTAGAATCGAAACCAATAGTTCTGGAACCATGGTCATGTCTAGTCAAAAGACCCTGAAAAACATGATAGTTAGGATAGAATTTGGCACAATAATTTAATGCACGAGTGACCTTACTAACAGAAAGTAGATTGAAATAAAATTTGGGTAAACACAAAATTGAGGATAAGAAGAGAAATGGAGTTGGATTAGCAATTCTTGTACCCACAACAGAAGAATTAGACCCGTTTGTTGAGATAACACTAGGAGTAGGATTCAATTAGACCTGTGCATTGAGCTCTAGACGCGCTGACACGTGGATCAAAGCTAGATCATAGAGGCAGCGCGTGTGAGCCACTCGTAAGAGCTGATCGGCAGCTGGAGATTTTACAGAGGTGAGCGGTGAAATAAAATAATCACTTCACATAAAAAAGATAGAGTATAAACTCACATAAGATAAAGATAAATTACAAAAATTAACAGAATAGATATAAATATGTAATTTATTTAACAAAAACTATAAAAATTTGTAATAAAATTAAAAATATGAAAAGAAGCTATTACAAGAGATAAAAATCAGTCTCTCTTTGTATTTACATGCTTGATTTTATGTTTAAATGGAGAAAATGGAAGAAAATTTCAACGGAGAAAGGAAGATAGCAGTAGGGTGTATTTTAGATGGGTGCAAAAAGGCCATGTGAATGAGTGAATCAAAAGCTAATGTACTGAAGGGGACGTGAAACCACCTCTGTGACAGATTCCATTTGAGGCAATTGCCATGTTCTCCTTGTTCTTTGTTTTTAGTGGAGGTTTTAATTCATTTGATATATCACTCAAGTACCCCTTTTCTGCCCTACAAATTTTTTCTTCACCCTATCTTTCTTTTTCTTTATTTTTTAAATACTTTCACATTTTTAAAGCTGAAATAATTGATTCAACACTTGAATTAGTATTGGTCAAAACCAATGTATATCATTCAATTGGTAGTACCCATTTGAGAGCACAGGCTATCAACTTCATCACTGCCGCAAAAAGCCAAATGGAATATTATGATGCCAACAATTAAATGCAAGACAATCTTACTATGGGGACCAACATTATAGCTAACCCTAGTTTTTCTCTGGTAACTTGTGTTTTCTCACTGTAATTAATAATTTTTTTAAATACATATAAAATTTTAATTCAAATCCAACCACAGAAAAAGTACTTTCAGTAAAAATTTTCTTCGTTCAGGAGAATTTAAAACTCGACCTTTTATTTAAAGATATGAGTCTTTTCCTCTCATATCGATCAAAAGATATTACATCAGTAAAGATATTAGACAAGAAAATTTTATAAGAGAAAATATTGGAAAAGAAGATAAGTTTGAATCGAGAAAGTTTCGCCCAAAGTAGCAATTACGTGAACTATTAGAGGAAGCATTCATGTCAAAGTGTGAAACACATAAAGGTGGTCCTATAAACCAATCTTTTCTACAAGAAAAGTTGAACCGATGTTTAGTTCAATTTTTTTTTAGGTTTTCATTGATTTTGGGTTAAATCAATTTGATTTTTATGTTTTTATACTTTTATATAATATTAAAAACAGAATAAAACAGAAACAAATTTTAACTTTTATCTATTAAAACCAAGATTGAAATGAACTTATTGATCCAGTCAATTTTATCACCATGAAAATATAATTTTTCAACATGGAGAAACATTCGCTCGATTCAGTTCAGATTAAGCTAAACTAACACAAAGTGAATAATTAAATTTTTCTATGAGAAAAATCGAATCATACCAATTTTCTTTAGTTTAATTTTTTTCGCTCAACTCAATTTTTGGGTTCGATCAATTTATTTTTAGAGTTTTTCTAACTTAAAAAAAAACTAAAATTGAACCCATCGGGTCCATCCGATTTGATCGATTTTTCACATTCTTCTCAGATATAATTATAATTTTTCACATATAAGCTATCTTGAATGTGTTTTTAATCAACTAAATGTGTCTTTAGTCAATGGACACAGCTATCTTTAGTCACAATCGATTTGATCGATTGTGCAGATTTCTTGTTTATTAATATAGCCAAAATTTAGTATTTACTATCATAATAGTGTACAAAAAATACATATATACAGCATTTTATAAAAGTAATTAGTGAATGTAAAATTATTAATCTACTAACTTAAAAACAGATTGGGTTGCCCACAGGAAAATGAATTTGGTAAAGAGATTAGACAATAATTGTTAACCATAATTTACCTGATTAAGTTGCTATGATGCTTAATGAACAAGCCATGAAGGAAAGAAACCATGCATATATATATAAAAATAAAAAGTCTATTCCAATTTGATTGTTACACTTTGTCGTTTCCTATTAGGGTCTGGGCTATCAAGTTTGTAGTTATTGTAACCCTAGTTATCTTGACTATGGTTAAAACAATTCCAAAATTGGCAAAGTTCAGGTAACTTGGCAGGTCCGCTCAGAGAGTGGTTAACTGTAACAGCAACCTTTTGTCCATCCTTCCATTACCATAATATTTCTTTCAACTGCACTTTAGTAAGTTTTCTGAATTAACAAAAATCATAGAATAAAATGCTCTTTGTGCTGTTTAGTGCAAACTCTCTAATTGTACAAGCAGAGGGTTAAAGATAGCAATAGGTATAGAAAGTTTTCTCTCTTCTCTCTCTTATAATTGCACCAAAAGATTATAATTTTCCAGGTTTCAGAAGCTCATTAGTTTCCATTTCTCATTTCTTTGTGTCTTCTACTCCCTTGTTTGAACTTTATATCTTTATATATATATTAGGAATTACCTTTATATATATCTTGACATCTTTCCTGAAACGCTAAAGTCTAGGGCTAAAAAAGCTTGTTGGGATCAAAATCATGGGTCGTGGAAAAATACCAATTAGGAGAATTGAAAACCAGACAACCCGGCAAGTCACCTTCTCCAAGCGCAGAGCTGGTCTTTTGAAGAAGACTCATGAACTTTCAGTGCTTTGTGATGCTCAAATAGGTCTCATCATCTTTTCTAGCACTGGAAAACTCTGCCAGTACTGCACTGAACCTTACAGGTTGATCCATATTTTACCATTTCTCTACCTTATTTTTGTTCTTCATTTTCTTTCTAATATGAATCTGTTGCTGGTCTCCGATTTTTGCTTATTAGAAAATCAATTGATATATATCTTAGGTGGATTCACTTTCTTTATTGCATGTTTCTGGCAAGTTAGGGTTTCCAGTCATAGTTCCATTCTCTCTTTTTCTTGGAAAGCTTTTTTTACAAAGATTTTACCTTTTTCTTCTCTTTTGCCCCCTTTTTTTCCTTTACCTTTTATTTCTGATTTTAATATCTCAAGATCTCTACTGTAAAATAAACTCGTGTGATTTGATATGATCATGATCGCAATTTTGTCCTTATTTTAACTCTAAAACCATATTTGTGGAATGAAATTTGAGTAATAAGACTTCATCCTTCAGTTTCATTTATAAGCAATTCAAAGATCAAGATTTCTGTAAGTTTAATTCTTGTTCCTGTTAAGAAATATATTTTGCTTTCAGAATTAAACTTGGAAAAAAAAATTCTTTGACCTCAGATATATATTTTCATTCCCTTCTAACTTTAATGTCATCCAAACAAACCCTAGGAAGTGATATAACTTTTCTCTAAACATGTGTGTGTGTATATATATACAGAAATGTCAAGCACATAATTTCAACTACGTATTTAACTAAAAACAGAATAAGTACATACTGCAGTGCTCCTCCATGAGATTGTTCATTTTGGTTTTTAAATTGTATTTCAGGAACAAAGTTTTTTAGTTTTTATTTGACTATCCTTTGTTTCAAAATAAACATTTTCCTTTATGGATATATTAATAATTACAAGTTCAGGCCGAAGTCTACTGGACAATGATAAGTGTGATCAAGTTGCTATAGTTAAGAGTTTGACCTAGATTTGAACTTCAGCGAATGATCTGAACAGATTAGAAGTGAAAACAATGTGTGCAATGCATGATTATTTCCAAGTACATTAAAACAAAAAAATTTACTCATCACATAATTATTAAATATTTTCCTTATTTGTTCTTGTCCATGTACATTAACTTCTGTATTCATATCTAACCGTGTGCGATACTGTTACAGGATGCAGCAAATCATAGAAAGATACCAAAAGGTTAAAGGGACCAGTATTCCTGAGCATGATAGCAGAGTATTTATTTAAAACACTTTAATTAGATAATATATGTCTGTAAAAATTAACCAATGTTTTGCAATTTGATCGTTTTCCAATTGTGAATTTGTAGGAACAACTATTCGGTGAGTTGACAATGCTTAGAAGAGAAACTCTCAGTCTTCAATTAAATATGAAGCGTTACATGGGTGAGGACATGAGTTCCATTCCTTTTGAGGATTTAGATGAACTCGAACAAGAACTAGAACGCTCTGTTGCCAAGGTCCGCAACCGGAAGGTAAGTTTTCTTCCTTCCTCTTTCTTTTATTCTTGTAAATCGTTGGCTTACATATGCTAATAGAGCTCGTGATATTCGTGGGAAGTTTCATTTAGTTCCCAAAACTCTATATCAACTTCTTTCTGCTTGTATAGTGGAGATTAAAGATCCAAAAAATCTACAATAAGGCTCTTTCTACTGGGAAATTTTTTGATTTAGTTGTTGTTGCTGACAGTGGAGATTAAGAATGAAACGATAAAGAAATTTATGCTTAGTATTATGAACAAGAAGAAAATTGAAAGAATGAGAAAAAACACATGCATTGTTGTGAAGATACCTTCTTGGAATATACACATGCATTGCTATGCATATTTTTTCTCTTTCTGAGTTGTTCTTTTGGTTCTTTGACTTTGTCATGCATACAGAATGAGCTCTTGCAGCAGCAACTGGATAATCTGCACAGGAAGGTGAAGCTCTCTCTTCCTTCTAAAGCTCAAAAACTAAATGTTGCTGCACATTTCTCAGTTTAATGCATAACCTAATTCTACCTCTCTCTTTAAATGTTTATAAGGAGCGAATGTTGGAGGAGGAAAATGGCAATATGTACCGTTGGGTAAGGATCCCATCCAATTCATACCAAATATTTTTCATATCTTGTTATTTTATTTTGTAGGAAACGTTCTTGTTATGTGATGTCTTGAGCTTATTTAAGTTGTTATATATGGATATTTTAAGCTCTACTAAATGCAATAATACAAATTTGAAAAGATTTATACTGAAGATTAAATATACGCATGATTGTTTTAAATCAGATCCAGGATCATCGCGTGGCAATGGAGTATCAGCATGCGACAATGGAAGCAAAGCCAGTGGAGCATCAACAAGTTCTTGATCAATTCCCATTTTGTGGAGAACCAAGTAGTATCCTCCAGCTTGGAACCATTCATTCTCAGATCCATTCATACCATCTGCAGCTTGCTCAGCCCAACCTTCAAGGTTCTAGCATTTAGAACTTCAAGCAAGTAGCAAGGTCTATTAACAAAAATTATACACCATCTTTTCTTTCCTGCTACCTCATAAAGTGAAGCATTCAATGTATGTCTATATGTTTGGCACATCCTTACGACCTTTTTCTTTTTCTTTTGCAGAATAATAAGATTTTCAGAGACGGGTTTCTTGGGTACAAGTATAGTGGAATTAATAGACAGTATGCGTGCATTGCTTTTAAGACAAACTACTCATATATTTGGTTTCTTACTGCATTTTATATATGCTTTTATGTTCTTCAAGTTATGGCTTGAAGATATAATTAAACAATATATAGTGGTGTGTTTTTGTACATCTAGCATAACTTGAATTTTTGAAACTTTTTCATTACGTATATGTCCTGGTATTCCGTAGAAAGTGCGTAATGATGTTTTTCATTTGGCTTACAATAGAACTTAGCATCATATATATTTGCTCTGAAATAGGATGCAATTTATGATGCGCAATGAATCAATGAAGAGTTCCATAAATCTCTACAAAACTATAACCAGAGGATTTTTTTAACCCCCATCCTCTCCATGGCCTCTCTTATCCTTCAGCTGGCTTTATCCCAACGTCTAACGATATATGGCATAAAAATTTGATAAGCCGACATATTTGTCATCATCCTGGTACGGCTCTTGAACTATCTATCCTAACAATATTTTGTAAAGTATAAAATGCAAAGAAAAAAAAAATATTATCAAAAAATACAAAATATCTAAAATTGATAATAACAATCTGGGCATTCGATAACCAAGCCCACAGAGCCGGTGGCCCAAAGCAAATTCATATGGCCTAACTTTTAGGGCAAGTGTCAACACCAGTCGAATAGCTAATAGTTTAACCTGCAATGGCTTCTGAAATTGACCATACTGCATGGAACATGCAATTTTTCACATGAGATGCAGCCAATTGAGTTGTAAAATGTTTTGGTAGAACATCATATAGATATAGCGAATTAAATCCTAGGATGATAATATAATCTGGGTGAGCATTTGCTTCAAATGGAGAAGAAGCTGGATTCAGACACAATTGATAGTCCAGTTGTGCTCTGTAAGAGATAAGCAAGGTAAAATTCAAGAAAAACATTGAAAACCTTAGACTGTTGAATAATGGATTCAAAAATATCTATTGCTGGATTTTTTTATTTTTTTTTTCTATTATTGACTTAGTCTTTAGCACATGTTTATTGTTCCCATTATTTCTTGAGTTAGTTGAGACACATTTGAGATAGTGCCAAATTTTCTGTTTTTTAAAATTTAGTTGCTCAGGTAAGCCTATATAAAGGCTGATTTGAGTTCAATAATTGTATCAAGAATTCTGCAGCAATCACAGTGTCCATCTTTGCCTATCAGTTATTTGATAAAATTCCTCTAAGACTTATTTATTCACTTCCTCTGTTTTTTCTTTTTAAACTGCAGCAGTACATAATTTCTAAGTGATTTGAAGTTCTTTCCTCCAATAATTGTGGTATTAGAGCTTGGCTGCGGTTGTGACTAGGCGAAATCTCATGGCAACAAACGGCAACGTTGTGAACGTTTCTTAACTAGCAATTTCTGTCTTCCATGGTGAAGGCTATGAATTTTGAAGCAACAAAATGAAGACACTGTTCATGTCTCAAGATTTATGGGACTTGGTTGAGAATGGGTACTGATACTGATGAAGAGGCTAGATTAAAAGACAATAAGGACTCCAAAGCCTTGTTCTTTATTCAACAAGTTGTTCATGAGTCGGTCTTTACAAAAATTGCAGCAGCAACTACATCAAAGGAAGCTTGGACAACGTTGCAAATAGCATTTCAGGGCTCATCAAAAGTAATTACAATGAAGCTCTAATCTCTTCGTCGTGAGTTTACAATGCTAGAGATGAAAAATCGTGAACATGTGCAAGACTTTCTTTCAAGAGTGGCAGCCATTGTAAACCAAATGAGGACCTATGGAGAAAAGATTTCTAATCAAACCATTGTTGAGAAAATATTAAGAAGTCTGACTCCAACGTTTGACCATATTGTTGCAGCAATTGAAGAGTCTAAAGATTTGGCTACTTACTCATTTGACGAGTTGATGGCATCCTTGCAATCTCATGAAGCCAGACTGAACTGGAAAAAATGAGAAAAATGAAGAAAAGGCTTTTCAAGTGATAAGGGACTCCTTTAGGCAGCAAGGTAATTCAAGAAATGCAACAAGTAGATGGCGTGGTAAAGGAGGCTATCGTGGCAGATGTGGTAGAGGAAGAGGAAGAGTTGATGAACAAAGAGACCAAGAACAAACATTCGATGGACAAAAAAATAAAAGCAACATTCAATGTTGGAACTGTAAGGGATATGGGCATGTAAAAGCAGATTGATGGGAATTAAGGTCAACTACATGGGCTTTGGCCGGGTAAGTAAAGTTTTGGATTTCATAAGCGAGAATCGATTGTTTTCTCTCTTTTGCTTTGGGTCTAAGCAAAAGGTGATAGGGGATTATGCCAATTCTTTTTATGTAGTGAATGATACTTGATTTATAGGCGGTGTATATTAATGACGGATCTCAATAGTCGAATAGAGTGAAAGTATCATATCCTCTAATATCACCTATCACCTAAGGGTGTTAGGTAGAAATGAGATTAAGAAGAGATATTATGCATGAATAATAATTTATAAGTACATAAAAATAAAAACAAAAATTAATTGCATTATTAATAAATATAAATAAATGGACAATTTATGGAGTTAACTCTTTTAAAAGAATTCCCTAGTGGAGTCGCTAGGCTGAGGATGACGATTTTTACCTCCATCTCATGGTTTTTCTAAAAGTCACTTAAATAAACTGAATCAAATAGATGTGGTTCATTTTATTAATGAAATTGATTTCTTTTTATCAAACTCATTTTAATCCTTATAAATATGGTTTCCTTACTTTAGTAAAGGTTTTATATTTTTGGAGTCGCCGCCCAAATCTAGGGAAAATTCTCGAATTAATTAACTCTTTGGAATAAATTAATTTGATTTTAACTAGAGTTGAGTTTGAGAGTTGGGTACGAAGATGGGAGGTATTAGGCACCTATTTCGTCGAATTTAAACTGGCCTACTAGTTGTTTGAATATCTATTATTTATTAATAATTTTATTAATTTAAATTGAGATCTAAAAATATTTTTTTATGCAATTTTAAAAACATGTCATCAAACAATTAATCACATACATAATAACATAAAATTAAATTATCTACAAGAAAGGGGAGGAGAAAAGAATTACAAATCATCTCCTAAAATACATTTATCCAATTATTCCTTTCATATTCCCATTCCCATTAATTAATACAAATTAACGAAAATAAAATTATTACAAACCACTAAAAATAAAAATAAATTATTACATATCAACAAAACTATATCTAAGCTATTATATTACACAAATATTACATTCCCAATTTGAATGATGTTGGCTCAAGATTTACCTCTCCTCTTGATTTTGATGATTATTTTAAAACCAAATAAATTTATATATATTATTTCTGTGCTAAAAATATTTTATACAGATTTTGTTATTGAAGATAAATTGAAGAAATTATTTCCTACATCCAAGATATTTGCTTGAAGATCATGAAGACTTGGAAGAATTATTTGGGTTGGTATGTGTCTTAGGAAAGTAATGTAGGTTTGAGAGAAATAATAATTATAATCACAAAATTAAATTTTTTTTCTCTCTCTTAAAAATTATTTTTAAATGTTTTAAATAAGAAAACTGAAAGTAATGATCAAAAGATTTTCTCCACGTTTTTCTTCTCAAAATATCTTTGGAGCAAATCTTAGTTAATGGCTATTCAATACATTTATGATCTGAAACTGTGTTTCTGAACTCAACTGTCAGAGTTCTGCTGCAACTGTTAACTTTCTAGTTTAAAATACAACTCCGGTTTACTACACCATCCCTTCTCATTTAATGCTAACTGTCGTGCATGCTTAAAACAAAGGACAAGTTCATTAAATACTCCCCATGCCTCACCTTGCTTTAGCCAAAAACGTGATAGACTCATTTAATGCTCTCAATTTTAAACGTTATTAAAGTGAACCTGTCACTTCTCTATAAAACCTTTCCTGTTTCTTCTTATTAATGTTGAACAAGAGTTGGAGCCATTGTTCAAGCTTTCAAAATCTCTCAAAGCTTTCTCTTCAATCCCCCTTCGTTTTCTTTTCATCGTTTGCTCTTCAAGAGATATCATCTAAGTGAAAAGATTTTTTGTTTTCATCTCTTTCTGTGAAGAATAGATCCGTGTTTCTGAGTTTGAATCTGTATTCTATTTTTCTGTGCTTATAACTGCATTTCTCTCTTTCCATATAGATTTTTGTAATCTGTTGTGATTAGAGATTTTCAAAAAGAAATATACTTGTGTATTAGCTTAGTTGAGAAGCTAGTGTGTTATAGGTTTTCAAGCAACCTTCTCCTTGAGTGAAATTATAAAGTCTTGATCTGAGTTTTCTGATCTCTGTAAAATAGAAAAGGGTAAAGGTCAACTAGAACCTGTGAAATCTAGTGGGTTAAGGTTAGATTTAGGTATTAAATCTATTTCCTTGTAATTGTTGGTTTGTCTCTTACCCTTGAAAAGAGATAACATAGTGGAGGATCTCAAGTAGTATCTTGAGGAGTGAATGTAGGCGAGTTAGTGCCAAACCACTATAAATCATTGTGTCTATTTTCTTTCCTTTTCTGAAATTGTTGCTTGATTATTTTCAGTTTACACGAGTATCTATATTCTCAGAAATGTAAAGTTAATTTAAGTTCAGTTCTAAATTATAAACAAGCTCTATCTCTGTATAAAATTAGAATTCTGGATTTCTGCATCATAATCTTCTAAAGTTCTAATTGGTTATTCTAAATTTATTTCAGTTCAAAATTTTAAACTCAATTCATTTTCTAATGTTACAAAAAGGCTTGTGAAGAAGTTCTAAACTTATATATTTCACTCCGCAATGTCTTTCTAAACTTGCAGTAGCTTTGTAAGGGTATTCTAATCTTGATAACATCTCTTCACAGAGCTATTCTAATCTTGCAAGAAGGCCTGTGAGTCAGTTCTAATCTTAATTACTGTAATTCACACAGTCGTTCTAATATTGGAATTGTGTTATAAGAGTATTCTAAACTGAATATCTGTCTCTTATAAATACATTCTAATTCTGCTGCAAATAGAATTCTAATTTGGTGCTTTTAAAAGTACAATTTTTAGAAAGCTCAATTCACCCCCCTCTTGGGCTGTGACATATCTATAAACGGGACCCACAAATGATAAATTACATTCCCAATTTGAATGAAATCACAAATATTCCTAATTTGAATGATAAATTACATTCCCATTTTGAATGATAAATTACATTCCTTAAGGATTCTCTACAAATTACACAAATATTACATTCTTATTTTGAATTATAAATTACAAACAAATAAAATCACAAATATTTGGCTAAATATTAATTATCAATATACACAATCACACAATTAATATGAGAATGATGCATGCAAATATTAGAATGATAATCAACAAGATAAAAATATTAGTCCAACAATAAATAATAGACATGAGAATAAATTGCGTAAAATAAATAATAAATAATTAAAATAATAAAAATGGCAGAAATATAAAAATTGGTAGAATCATAAATTGCATAAATATAAATAAATAAGTATATTATTATATACTACATTTAACAAAAATTAAAAGAGCATAAATTAAATATCAGTAGAATCAAAATATTAATAAATATAACAACTTTAATAAAATTTTAAGCTTATGATCACAGTATTCATCTTTGTTATATGAATAAAATTTACAAATCATTATAAAAAATAAAATTAAAATATTAATGTACTCATCCATATCAAGAAATGAGTTCTATACCATAGTTCAACTTACTTTAATCTCAGAATCTAGGTACAATTTAAGGTCTAAGTTATTTGGCTTTTGAAAAAATGATCTCATACCACTAAAAGTGACTCACGTCCTATTCCAATGTAACTGGAGCTCATGATGAACATTAGAAGACCAGAAGAGAAGAAGAACAGAAATCTGCAGCCTTTCTGGGCACCAAAACTGAGATGGCACTAGCCTTTGCATAATGGTGGACGCCATCATCACAATAGTGGCGCCAGTTCAGTTATGGCTAGCTCCTTCACAACCTAGAAAAGCTATAGATTTTCTGCAAATTTGAGTTTTTACATGTTCCTTTTGTAAACAACTCAATTTTTAGTGTTTTAATATTAAAAATGAATTAAAAACAATATCAGAGTAGAGTTAAGACTCTCAGTTACCCTATTTTGAAGAAAAATGCTTGATTTGCTTGAAGTTGATGAAGAACAGCTTAAGAACTTTGATCCTTGGTTAATGATCCGAGTTTGCATTGTTGATTTACGCTTCTGGAAGAGTTCAAGAACCTAAGCTCACTAACTATGTGCTGGAAACACTCTCTTACACAATAAATTACTAAGATTTCCTAAGTTTTTTGGATTAAAATTGATTTTGGAGTTGATTTCAATATGATTTTTAGTTTCTCTCAATTTGTGATCACAAGTTTGTTTCATCCAAATTTTGCCAACCCTGACCCAAAACCAAAGCCCTCTATTTATAGGCAAATGGAGACTAGCATTATTTGGTGCCTAAATAGCAAGCGGGCCTCACATGTGGGCCCCATAAATGAACCGAGTTTCTATTTTTCACGAAATCAGTCTGAATGGTACATACATCCATGTGAAGTGTGAAAATTTGTCCCAAGTGAATCTGCAACTCATTTCCAAATCCGATTTTGGTACGAACTCTAAATACGTGAAAACGATTCGATAGATCCGATTGCTTAAACTATGATTATTAGTTCGAGAATTAAATCTGTTGGATGTTTCGAACTCGTTTTATTGTGAGAAAAATCACCACCACTGATTGCCCCTTTAAAGGTCATCAATGAGCCCCACATGAGTCATTGTGAGCCTCATTAGCCAACCGATCTGATTTTTATAAAATCGATCCGGGTGATGCATTGAGTGTTGTAGGGCACTGAGACGCGTTTTAGACAAACCGAAGATGCGTTTCTAGGTCTCATTTTGTTATGAATGTGAATAAGGCACTATGGGTATATTTTCTAAATTCAGATCATCGGTCTGGAATCATGTTTATTAGATGTTTTATCCTTACTTTTTAGCAATTAAAAGTTATCATCATCGAGTCTTTTTAGGGGCAAAAATTGAGCGTCTATAACTACTTACACTTGGCTTTCATGTAAAGCAAACTACTTTAATTTTATATATTATTTAGATATATATAAATTTTTCAATAATAATAATAATTTTGAGAATTTAACTAATTATATTAAAATAAGAAATTAAATATTTTTTATTTTATATTTATTATAAATGATAGTTTATTTATTATCATATATCATACATTCACGTATTTCATATCCAGTGTCTGTGCAACTTAACTTAAGGTGTATAAGAATTTTTAATTTAATTTAATTTTATGTGGTTTTAATTTAGTTTTAATTTTAACAAATTATATTAAAATAAAAATTATTATTTATTATAAATAATTATTTATTTATTTGAAATATATCTCGTACGTTTCGTATTTCGTGTCCTGTGTTTTCGCAACTTAACTTTTGCTAAATAAGACTACCATATACATCAACATAATCATTAAAATAAAAAATTAGTATTTCTTATTTTATGACTCGGATTATTTGTATTTTAATTGAATTTAATGCATTATCTTGATAGGATATAATTAATAAATATTATTATAATAAAGAGATTATTTAAAAATATAAAACAGTTCATTTTCTTATAATTACTGTCATTACACGTTATTTTCTTATAAATTTATTAAATAATTATTGTCTTTATCATACTTGTCAATTTCAGGTGCGTATACTTGACTTTTATATAACAGGAACCGTTATGCTTATACATGTGTACATATAAATATGTCAAGAGTGATTGGCGGTCGGTTTTAATCCCATTTGAATGGGACCCACAGCAAGAAATAATGTAAATATGTTAAGAGTGATTGGCGGTGGGTGTTAATCCCACTTGAATGGGACCCACGCTAACACCCACTTGGTGGTGGGTGTTAACTTTATTTAATTAGATCCTAGTTATTTGATTGAATTTTTTTAAACACCTTTTGATACATATGATCAGTTACCACCAAAACAAACACCTTGTTGGTTTTTAAAATATATTTCTTTTAGTAGCAGCTCTAACATTTAAATTTAAAGCATTCAAAATAGGATATATCAATTTGCATTATAATTAATCTCCAAATCTTTTTCTCTTATATTGCATCAGCTAAGCATTGTGTTCTTTTTTGTTCACGTATAGTTCAAGTTAGATCAATGGAAGACACAGCTGGGTCTTACCAAAGAGAGAGAGCTAATTTACAGGAACTTTTGTTCTTTGCTTTGTTTGGGAGTTAAAAGCTGTAGAAAAATGAATCATGTTAGGGGTGTGCATGATTTAGTTTAAATTGGAAAACTGAACTAATCACTATCACTATCACTATCAACTATCAAATTAACGTCCGTACAAAATATCCTCTAGAGCAGACAGAGGAATCATAATCCAGTAGTGTAAGCCATTTTGTCACTGGAATATGGTATTTCAGCAGAGGAGCAAAACGAAAAAATTTTGGGCAAAAAGAAACGAGAATACAACCCCAGTAATCAGCCAAAACTGATCCTTTCTGCCCTTGTCTTATGTTCATATAAACTTCTTATCCTGCTTGATTCGAGTCTTCTTATCATTAAAGACTTAGCATATTTATATACTTTCATAAAACCATTGTTGTTAAAAAAACCAGATTTAAACCGCCTACAAACCTATAAGACATAGTAGAAAATATGCCTCATTCATGTTTAACCACCAAAACACAACCTTGCTTGCCTGGGTGCTGAGGGAGTAATCTCAAAACAGCATCATAACAAATATAGATAAAAAACATTCTTTATCCTGGATAATCAATGCTTAACCATCATCTAGAAAAGGATAGTTTGGAGCGAGTTTATCATTGATCAATGATCATTAGTAATAGAATAGACAGATTTTCATGTTCATGTTATTGTGCAGTATAACCAGTTAATACTAGGCATATGAAATTGACATATTCCCAGGATCCCAAGTTCCTAGGAACTCTGTAACTTCCCATCCCATCAGCAACGAAGAAAAGGCAAGCTGAGTGCCTGTATTAATTATAATGCACATAAACCTGATGGGATCCATTATCATGCCAATGTCCATAAATTAAACGGATCCAAGTAGTCTAAATTCATTGTAGAAAGCATTGGCAAGCGAGTGACTACTTGTCAGGAAAATTGCCATTTGAAATATAGTATACTGTTAAGTAAAATTGCCTCCAATATTATCATCCCAACAAATTAAGTAATTGCATTGCAAATAAGCTTAAATCAATTCCATAATAACCGAGTTCCTAAGATAAAATAATAACCAACATAGCATAACTCGAAAAGAAACATATTCTTAAAATGCCCGAGTTAGGTAGGATTACCACAAAATTAAAACTTTCTTTAAAATAAGAGAGACATAGTAAAACTCTGTCCTTTAAAGCCTCGGAATTCAAGAAGCATTCAACCTCACGCCAATTTCAGAGGACAAAAAGGCATCAATGCAAGCATATTGAACCTGCTCAGGAGTAAGCCACATATGGTCCCACCTACTTAATGTGACCCTCCTGGGCTTCTCAATCTCCAGTCCAAGGACTTGCCTAGCCAATTCCTTCAAACCAGCATTCCTCAGCTCCCTCAACCCTAATCTCTCCGCCGCCAAACCCCTCAAGTCGACTTGATTTCCCACATTCAACCCATAATCCTCAAGCAGCTTTTCAGCATCACTCCTAACACCAACCCCAACAAATACAAAATTCCCGTCTTGAAGGAAGTCCGCAAGAGATTGAGGGATACTCTGGGTATACAGTAGCTGATAGATAAGGCATCTGCGGCCAATGCAGAGTTGTAGAGTGGCGATTGGATTATCGAAGTTGCGGCCGAAATTGGGGCGCCACTCCACGTCCAGGCCAACGACGGTAGGTTGGAGAGAGTAGTTATGGTTACTTAGTTGTTGAGTTTCGGTGAGCCATCGATCGACGCGATATTCAGAGAGGGTGAGAAGAGTGTGGATCTGGTCGCCGTAGAAGTTGACGTCGTACAGATTGTGAGTGTCGCAGGCCAGCTGATAGTCCGTGATGGTAATTGTCATGGTTGTGAGAAACAAAGAGACCACCGGAGACGCTTGTTTGTATGTTGGACAGCTTTACTTTACCTGTTTACCATAGCTATTTATATATGGGTAATTCACAAACCTGTATTCCTGTTCCTTTCCTGTATAGGATTAGAAATCAACTTAACTTGGAGGTTGTACCCACCCGCCCAGAATTACATTCATGATTCTCTACAAGGATCTTGGATCCGAAGCCCACTCTATCGGGCCCACATAAATAATGAACAACTGCTGAAACTCATCCATGAATTTATTTATTCTCAGACAAGAACTTAAAATATTTTAAATACATGTTTCCTTTTTTTTTTTTTTTCAAGCAAATGTAAGATTCAAGATTACACTTTTAACTAAATGTCATGAAAGAATAATTATTAAGATAATAATAAATTTGATAAAAAATTCAATTAATTATTAAGATAATAATAAATTAAATAAAAAAAATTCAATAATATCAAAACTAATTTTACAAGAGAAACGAGCAACAATAAAAAAAAACACGAAAAAAAAGAAAACACACAAAAAAAAGAAACATTAGATAAAAAAAGAAATATAATGAAACAAGAAATCTGTTAAAGAAAATTTTTATATTGCTTATATAATTCAACCATAATAATGACGACCGGTAACGCAACTAATGACTGGCAATTGCGATAATAATAACAATAAATACGATATACACAGTATATACGTTGAATATATGTGTGTATGTTTTTTTATTATTTATTTTAATTACATTTAGCCTCATTTTAAATATTAAAATAAGAATAAACTTCATTTTGTATGGTTTCCTCTTTTTTATTGTTGGCATATGAGCAACATCAATATTTATTATTTTAAGTAAAATGGACTAATTATGGTCCAATTGATGCATTCATCAACGCAAAAGATGGCTCTTGAAGTTAACAAGTTTTTGAAGTCTAAAATAATGCCCTTAAGGCAAGCAAATACGAAGCCCAAGCATATAGCCCAAGAAGAAAGAAAGGAAGAGAGACACTCTAGTGGAAGGACTTAAATCAAGATATCAATGACCTCTAAAATGATCTTCTGATAGATTATTTGAACCAAAACTGTAACGATGTGAAGAAGTGTTGCACCTAGTTATTGGATGCAGCTCCTCTTTATTATTTTAATACTTCTTTTGCTTGACATGGGCGATGGAGAGCAATTTTTTACAACAAATTATGTAAGCGGTGAAGTGAGTGATGTGGACCAATAAGAGTTAAGCTTGAAAACTTTTTGCAAAGCACATAAGAGAAGATGTTAAAGAGAGCTCACTCTTGCACTTCATTGTGCCGCACATGCAAAAATAAAGAGAGAGAGAGAGAGTCAGCCAATCAGAGTGGAGAGAGTAACTCTTTTTTTAATTTTCCTTATCTTTAATTTTTGAAAATATACAAAAAAGTTTAGTTATATATATAATATTTTAATTTTTTCCTTTTTAATTAATTATTTTCATATAATTATTTTATTTTATTTTTTAATTTAAATATTATTTCTTTTAATTTTTTATTTAATTTAGATTAGTTTCCAAAATATATATATATATATATATATATATATATATAAAATTTAATAAAATAATATAAAATATAATTAAATCTTTCTTTTGATTAGTTAGTTTTTGAATATTAATTTTCTTTTCATTGTCATTTTATTTTTAATTTTATTTTCTTTTAATTAGTTGTTTTATTTAATCTTTAAATTTTTCTCCTTTTCTTTTATTATTGTTGTAAATTTATTTTATTTTATTTTCTTTTCCTTTATTTATTTACTATTATTAATAATATTATTTTTTGCTTCTCTTTTTCTTTTCTAGTTATTTAATTGATCTATTTTTTTTTCACTTTTATTTTTTTAATTTTATTTTCCTTTTGTCTTTTTCTAATTATTTTTAATTTCTTTTACTTAATTGATTAATTTAATTTTGAATATATATATATATATAAAATACCAACACTAAATGGAGAGAGCTCCAAGTCAACTTTATAAATATCTTTTCCTTCAGGATTATAAAAGTGAAATGACCCGTTAAATTATTTTCAAAGAATTTTCATTATTTTCAAAGAATATTCATTTAAAATTTTATTATGAACTGTAACCAATGATATTTAGCAAAAAATAATATTTTATGCTGCAAATCGATACCCAAAAATCAAATTTAAATAGTCTAACTCGATTGAAAAATCTTTGAATTAAATGTAAATTGGGTTAAATTGTTGGGTTAAACCAAATCGATTCAAATTGAACCGAAGCTAATTGGATAAAAGTAAGAATTGGACCAAACCGGTCAAAAATCCCCTTCCCCTTTCTCCCTCAATCGATACCCTCTCTCTCCCTGATACCTTCTCCATCACTGCCACCTCCATTTCTTCGCCTCCGGCGACCCAAGCTGACAGATGATCACACTGAACGCAAGAGCTCGACAAGTGGAGCTCGTGGATGGCCTTGGTTGACGGGATTGAGGCCTGAATCGAGAACATATCGCGACTGGAAAACCAGCATCGTGCGATGGAGGATTTTCGGCGATCCACGCGATTCCGGTGGCTGCAGTGTGAAGGAAGGGTGTCGATCAACTCTACTCCTCCGTGTGATCATTTCCCCTGTCTTAGTTTCGATGTCTGTGCTAGCATGGTGAATCTGCCATGAATGGCGGCCTCAAGGTGGCTGTCGAGGCTATTTCAAGCAAAAAGACTCACTGGCTCAGCGATCTGAGGATGGATTTGGACTCCTCGTGAAAAACTGAGTCGATTGGTGGTACGCTTGTGAAATTCTGGGCAGTCATGATTTCCCAACCATCGTGCACGGCGGCGATGACGGTGGTCCGATGACCGGTCGGCGGCGGTCCGGCGAGACACCTGGGAGGCAGAATACTGCATTTCGCACACTGAAACTGAATTTGAAGTTCGATTTGGATCGGTATACTTTAAATTCAGTTATTAAATTTTAAAGCAATTGCGATTAAAAAAAAATTATGTAGTTGAATTACCTAAATTGGTTTGATTGCAATTAATAAATTAAACGGAAGATAGTATGAATTGGATTCTCAATTTATTAATGAAGTTAATCAAATTGTAGATATTATTAATTGAAAATGACAATAATTGGTTAATTGTGGAAATTCAAAATAGAGACAGTTAATAAATAAATTATGTAGTTAAGAAAATATTCTGGAATTGCTCGATGGATGGACTGTGTTATTTTTGTGAAATGTGAATCTTAAGCAGATTAAAATACTAATAAAATATTACTAAAATTATAATAGAAAAAGGAAAGAAGGAATCAAATTATTTAATAATAAATTGTATTATTATATAAGAAAATAAATTGATAAAAGAATAAATCAGTTGTGAAATTGATCAGATGTAACAGAGCAATTGAACATAAGTAAATTTAGAGGATTTAAGAAATTTACTATAAAACCTTATTATATAAGTTGATAACGGAGATTCAAATAATTATATGTAAACTTAGTTTTAATAAATCCAATGGCAATTACGAAAAGAAGTTACAAAACCTATTGAGAAATAAAATATAGTTTCTTAAATAAAATCAAGATAGCCAGAGGATTCAAATAAATATGTAGTTATATATATGTATAGTTACATACATTTGACTTTAATAAATGAAATAAATACTT
>CANUEX010020816.1:0-133474 GCA_948099535.1 Jatropha multifida
GCAAAAAGAACCAAACTTTTATTATTAAGTAGAGGATAAGAATGCCTAGTGTGTTTGACAAGCTCACAAGCATCACATACTAAAGAATCCAAATCACACTTAGTAACTAAAGTGGGAAACAAACGTCCTAAAACAGAAAAAGAGGGATGACCTAATCTCCTATGCCATTGAACAACTTCATGAGAAGGATTTCTAGAAGTTTTTAACAAGGCTTGATTGGTACCCTGATTTGAAAACCGACAAATGTCATCTAACAGATACAGTCCATTACTCAAGTTACCACTGCCAATCGTTCTCTCCGTGTTCAGTTCCTGAAAAACACAATGAGTAGGGTAAAAGGTTACTTTGCAATTAAGCGCTTTTGTGATTAAGCTAACAGATAATAGATTAATGGGAAATCGAGGAACATAGAGAACAGGAGAGAGTTTAATATTGGAAGTAAAGTCAATAGAACCTGTGCCAGAAATCGGTACAAAAGAGCCATCCGCAATACGAATTTTTTCGGTGCCTTGATATTTAGAATATGTGAGGAAATGGTTTATAGAGCCTGTTGTATGTTTATTTGCTCCTGAATCTATCACCTAAGAGGGTTTTACAATTTTCGCAAGAGAAGTAAGAAAAGCATTACCTGAATTAACAAAATTAGAAACTGCAGCAGATGAGGAAGATTTAAGCTGTGATAACAACCGTTTCAAGGACTGAATTTCCCTATCAGAAAAGCTACCAGCTGTAGATGGTTCCTCAGACAAAGCTTCATTGTCAGATACATGTGCTTGTGGTCTAGATGAACTGACTCGCTTCCCTCCGTGCCCTCTAGTTGGGCGTCCATTTAACTTCCAGCAGAATTCCTTAGTGTGTCGATTCTTCCCACAATAGTCACAAAACAAATGATTTCTATCCGAAGAACCTCCTTTTGTAGCTTGTATTTATTCTTTTGCTGAATTTGCAATCAACCCTGCTTTATCCAATGTAGATCTGTAAACCATAGCACTCCTCCTAGTTTTCTCTTGTTGTACAAATGAGTATGCCTGTTGCAAGGATGGAAAAGGATCTCGTCCAAGAACCTGGACTCAAATCTGATCATACTCATTATTTGGGCTAGCTAAAAAATCATACACTCATTCTACCTCAATCAACTTCTGAACCTGAGTCGCATCATCAACACATTTTGCTTGAAATTCTTGATAATAGTCCAGTTCCTACCATAACCCACTAAGTACAGCAAAATACTGGGCGATAGTCAGATCCCCCTGCTTGGTTTCATGGACTTTCTGTCGCAGTTCATACCTCTGAGCATAGTTTCCAGCTTGTGAATAAGTCTGTGAAGCAATATCCCATATTTTCTTAGTTATATCAAGCAATAAATATCCTGTGAAATGGAAGGCTGCATAGAATTTATTAGCCAAGACATAATAAGAGAGTTTTCTAATTTTCACTTATTATAACCTGGATCTGTAGAAACTGGTTTTGGCGCTTCACCATCTAGATATCCCTGTAAACCTATAGCCTCAATAAATAGCAAACAAGAACGAGACCACGCTAAGTAATTCGTGCCATCTAATTTGACTGGGCTAATCTGAAGTGAAGGATTCTTCAAGTGAAAAATCACGTTTACCTTTTTTCCGTCACCCATTACTGTCAATCTAAACAATTCAATAGCCGATTCAAAGGGAATTGCAGAATAAAAAAAACGCAGACACGGCAGTAGTGTGATATACAAAGAAACTACCACAAAAAAATCAAAAACTTGACTGAGTGTCTAGTGGGTCAGAATTGCAGCACCAAAATGAAGCCACCAGAGCAAGATTCATTGGCAGAGGTCACTAGAAAACTGCTGTACGCGCCCGGGCGTGAGGAAAGGCTAGAACCTTCTGGCGGCGCGTGTACACACGTGCGTGACAGGACGGCAATGGGGTCGAGTGGGGACGGCCGATCGGCGGCTGTTCCTCCTTCTGAGTTGGGCGGTGATGTTCAACTACCTCTCTTGGCAGCGGCGCTTGCAACTCAGCCTTGTTGCCGAAAAATTCTAAGCCGGAAAAACTCGGTTGGGCTCTGATACCATGAAGATTTTTGAAGGAAAGTAGTTTATTGTTGTCATTCACACTATCTGTATACAATTCTATTCTATATATACACAAAGAATGATTCAAACATGGTAATAATCTAAATAGGAAACAAACCTAAATTAGGAAAGATAATATTCTACAAATCTCTACAATAATGCATTCTAAAATAAGAAGTATAAGAACTTTAGATGGTTTATTTTGCTGTCTTCTGAGGTTCTGCATATTTGAATTAATATAATTGCTGTTGCAATCATTACAGGGCATCATAGGGTACATTAGTGGTTCTGAAGGTTTTGACAGTTCAGGACTTAGTTCTTCTGCTGCTGTAAGTGTAATCTTATTGCTTGCCTTTGTACTAATACATGAAGACTTTCTTTTTATTGAAATAGAAATTGGATTCACACTGGAGAATTTTTTTTGTGATAATTATAAATTCTCTTTTCAACAAAATGTTCCTTGAAATGCTTCCCTCGGAAGAGGGAAAATGACTTCTTGAAGTGCAGTTTTCTAATTAAGTTCATTTGATTAATTGAAAGCATAGCTACACTAATGGTTGTTCATATATGTTCCCAAATCAAAATTTTATGGGTTAAATGAAATAACCGTTCTCTAAATTGAATTGAGTAACTTCAGTGGTGGATAAATGGGATTCTGTAGCTAGCATATTTTGTTTCATGGACTTCTTACTAGCTGTCCTAACCCTTTTGAGGAGTAGTTGTCAAGATCTGGTTAAGGTTTTGGGTGAAAATTTGTTTCACTTCCCGTTCCCAATTTGGATCATCTTTTCAAAGTAAACATTGAGATTAAGATGTGCAGTCTTCTAATTAAAAAGTTGGATAAAAAGGCTTATGCACACTCTTAATTAGAGCACTTTTTGATGCCTACTTCATGTGCATATATTTTTTTTTCTATTCCTAATTTGGTCGCTCGGAGGATAGAGAATATTCGAAATATTGCCTTGGGAAAGCAAAGAGATGGATTTCAACGTCAATTGGGAGTTGCTAATCTTCCTACTTATAAGGGAGGTTAAGGATTACAAATTTGATAGTTTCTAATGACGCTCTTTGGAAGTATGTAAAAGAAAAAGAATTTTGTAGGATTATTACAAATAGATGAATAGTATCAAGAAGTGAATAATGGATGGAGTTCTGGATTTAATGGGCTTTATGCAAGCATACTAGTTTTGGAGGGAATTTTCTTTTTATTTGTAATGCTATTGAGGCAGATTCTAATTCCTTTGTTTACTATTGGCATCAGTGGGGATTGATCACTGAATTCCTGTATTTTGTCACTTTTGCAATTGGGAATAAGTTGTTTTGCAACCCAATTTTGTTTTTATAGTATTAGTGACAAGTGATTCGTAACCCATGCTATTGTTTTCTAACAATGCAGATCTAGTGGTTTGGAACCCAATTTAAGATGGAAATTTTGCGATTGGAACATGAAGGTATTTATGAGTTTAATAATAGAGTTTATGAATTCTCATTGAGTATGGGATTAGAAGAATAGGTTTTAATAGTGTTGGTGAAACAAACAAAGAAGAGTGTAGGTGAAACAAAAAAAGAAGAGTGTAAAATCAAATTATAACAAGCTTTTGAAGGGGCAAGACAAATAAGGAAAGTATACTTTCTTATGAAATATATGCAGGAAAAGAAGACCTCCTAATATATTTTTTGTTTGGGATTTTTTGTGTGAGAGAATTTTGGAATGGCAAGTGTGAATGGGAGTTGCACATTAGAAAGGCAGAGGCTACTTAAAGGACATATAAGAAGGACGCATGAACCTAATGCATGACAGCACTATTGATATGATTTTCATACTCTTGGGAGTAAAGTTAGACAACCTTGAACCTATTTATCTATACAATTTGACCATGGGCCATTCAAAAATAAGCCTAAGATGTTGGGTTAGGGTTTAATGTGTATGTCATACATGCTTTCTATGTGTAGGGCTGAATTTTTGTAATCCTCTGTGCATTTGCTGGTTTCTTTTTAGATTTCTAGGCTAAACCACCTATATTAATGAGTTTATTTCTATGTAGTTTCCCATTGTTGTATTTTCACACCTTGTATTAACACACCATGCTCCTTTAGCGAATTTGATGCGCTTTTTTTTTTTTTTTTGTTAGGAAGTTCCATAGTTTTGTGTGTAATAGTTTGTATAATTGCATGTGACAGGTTGGAGTTGCTTATCTATTGGCTTTGGAAAGTGCAAATAGCTTAACTATATCTCCTGCTGAAAACATTGAATATGATAGGTGGGTTTCTTAAATATTTGTATTTGCCTTTTGGCATTTTTTGTTTTCATCTCTTATTGGTGACTTGAATTGATACAATGACAAGAATAGAAACTATGCTTTAATCCCAAATTAGTCAAAGTCAGCCATATGAATATTTTATTTCTTATTCCACTCTGTTCATAATTAAGTCTGCACTAATGCTAAGAAATAGTAGGTCTTTTGAGACAACTTCTCTCTATGTGGTCTTAAAGTCTACCTGTATCCTTTTATCATCCTATCAATGTACTACCCCTATGAATGGGGCACATGGGGGTCGATGTAGGATGTTATCAAACCATGTTAGACATCTTTTTCTCATTTTATTCCCAGCCCGTGCTATTGGCACCTGTTGCTAGATGTGGTCATTTATAATATCATCCAATCTCGTGTGGTTACATGTCCATCTTAACTTCCACTTTTTTTGCAACATTCATTTTGTGAATAGTTGGACCTTCATCATTTACTCCATATCACATTGATGGTACTCTATTGTTCTATAGAACTTGCAAGCTTGTCTCTCTCTCCCAATTCATCAAATCCTATTTTAATTATGTGGATCACATCTTCATCTATCATGCCATCCTTCTAATTTGACTGCACTTAGGCACCATAATACCATTGAATTGCACCTCATTTCCCCTGTATTATTTTTATAGGGGGGCCTAAATACCTAACGCATGCATTCTATCGTATTTTTGCTTAACCTGAAACTCTTGTTCTCAAGAGTGCCTATCCATAATTTTGACTTTTGGTTTACTCCATCGTCAGTTTCATTGACTAAGACAATATCATCTATGAATAACATGCACCATGGAACATTATCTTCTACACTAGTTAGCTCATCTATAACTAGGGTAAGTAAGTATGGGTTAAAGGCAGATCCTTAATGTAGTCTTATAGTTATGAGAAACAACTTTGAATCCCCTCTCATTATTCTCACATATGTATTCTCAATTGCATTTATACTTTGTATCCCCTGTGAAGAATTCTTGCTGCCCAACTTATGCTAATTGGTTTCTTAGCTAAGATATTTTTTTGGTATCTTGATTTCCTATGTGTCTTAAAATATTTGGCCTTTCTAAAAACTAGCTTTCTGCACATGCAGGCTGATTGAAAATGAATATTTTGGCCTGAGAAATGGCATACTGGATCAGTCAGCAATATTGCTTTCCAGCCATGGTTGCCTAATGTGTATGAACTGCAAGGTATTGACTGGATGTACCAATAACAAGTGCTCAAGAAACATGCTGTTCACTGAGCTCTAATGTTAATTATATATGCTTACTTTGCTTTATCAGTTTGTTGTAGCTCAAGTATCACATAATTCCATGCCAGCATACTGCTTCCATAACATTTTTCAAGTCTAGTGTCACTAGAAAAATTAGCTACCATATTCAAGTGTAATTCTTTTATGACCCTTGGATTGGATCTTATTTCTTATTTATAGGAAGCTGTGGATTTGTGCTGCATAATAAATAGTTTATTTACAAAAGTCCCTTGAAGTTTGGTTTAATACACTTTGCTTCTTGAGTTTTTTAAAAAACAGTTTGATACTTTAGTCATTTTATAGACCAAACTGATGCATAAATGTTAAATTGTTGATGTGTGTTCGAGTGTGGTAGGAAGCGATATTAATGCTCTGGATATTACTGAGAAATAAATAGAAATAGAAATGTTTCATTTTGTCTTTCCTAAATAATACCCCATCACATTTGTTTTGAACCAACACTTTGCCATCCCTTGACATATTTTAGTCAATTAAAACTAAAACATTGCATTTCACAAAGTGAAGCATCAAAGTATTTGATTTTCTAAAGGAAAGGGCCAAAATGTTATAAAACAAGTGAACATGTAGATATTTGGTTTGCATAATACTGGGTTTCTTTCTCAAGTCTCTTCTAGGATAATATTGTTTTTGTTTTTTTTATTTATTTTCAGTAGAGAGAGAGGATTCAGATTACATCATAGGGATGGTAAGCCATGCCGACATCCATGAGTTCAATCTTTTAACATAACATCGCATCATGACAGCACTGACAAGAATTGAAGTCCTAATTATGATGTTGCCTACTGGACTTGATAATTACATTTGTAATAGTTGAAGGGATTTAAATGAATGCGAAGGTGATATATATTGTTGAAATCCTTGTTATTAAGTTTTGATTTACTTTCCTTGTTTGCTAGACTTTCCTAGTCAATTAGTTTCCTATTCTAGTGGAATTTTTGTATATAAATTACCTAGCTTAGGGATTGTATATACAACACAATAGAAAGAAATACAAAAAATCTTTCCTTCAATTTCTTCATATATTTTATTTTCATGGATCGTATATGGTTGAATTGGTCCTTTTGACCCTTTATTTTACATGTATTTTTTTTTTTTGCAACAATATATTTTTATAGGATTTTGCTATGCTATGCGTTGTAGTTTAATATCATTTTTTCATTTAACTGATTCGTTGATTAAAAATATACTTCCAGTTGCTTGTTAATGAAAATGCAGGTGTTAGTTTTTTTTTTCCTGGTCTTTTATGGTTCCTTATGAGTCTCGTTTTGCATTTGTAGACTAAAGAACACAAGCTTATATACCCAACGGAGTTGCAGAAATCCTTCAAAATACTAGTGGCATTCTCAGGCCTTAGAAATGCTTTGACCAATAACCCTGGGTATAATCGCCGGGTTGCAGAGTGTCAAGAAGCTGCGACATTTCTACTAAAGTATGATTGTGTTCCTTCAATAAGAATTAAATGGCCTATAGATATTTTTTATTGTTTCTACAATTTGCAATGTCTAACATGCTTGTGACGTCTTCTTTTGAAACATTTGGAAATGATGGTTATCACCACCGAATTTGAGTTGTAACGAGTGTTAAGACTAAGAAGATCTTGTGATGTAGTATGTCCAAGAAAATTCTTTAGTAGACACATCAAATTATAAAAAATTATTCTTGTGCTAATTGAGTTATTTTAATTATAAATCTGGTTTGGTTGCTCAATTGGATTCTGGAGAATTTAGTCTTCTTGGTTCTAATCACAGATTGAGGTTTTCAATTTCTAGTTGCACTTTAGTTAAGGTAATCATGTTACATGGACAAAAAATGAGCAACATGTCATGGCAAGATGAAGTGCTGGAGCCAAATACAAAAACCATGGTTTATGAAGCATGAGATGATTTGGGTGAAGTCTATCACATGAGAGTTAGATTTACGTGCAACAAATTTTATGAGGATGATTTATGATCCTCAAATCACGCATATCCTGCATATCATGAAAGAGGTGAATACTGAGTAGACTGTGCTTTCAATAGAGATTTAGCCTGAAAGAAACAAATTATTTGGAGTGCATGTATAAGCAGAGGAGCTGCAAGCTGCTAAGCGATATCATTATGCCAGCCTTGGGTTGGCATTTTTTTATCATGTAATAAGGTGGTTATGGTTGATTTCTCTATTTCCTGCTTGATGGTTAAGTATTGGGTTGAGATAAGAATCTTGGTTTTCCTTTATGATAAGCTTTCCTGTGCTGTGATTTTTTTCTTCTCTTCAAATTATTGTAAAAGGAGGAGTTGATCCATATGCTAAGTCCTAATTCGCCATTTGTCTCTTTCAAATCTTGGCATCTATCAATGGCTGCATCTAGTTTGTTGCACTGTTAATTTCAAAAGGTTAGTCTTGGACAGGCAGAAAGTTTTGAGATTATTTCAACACAAAGAATAGATTGCGTGGAGGTTGGATGAGGTAAAATAATGCGACTTCAAAGTATTTATTTATCTGCTTTGATTGATACCTCATGTGGGCTTCTCATGCCAAAATGTGGAGGATAAGCTTAAGATTGAAGCACATAAAAAATGAAGAGTTGAGTCATACTTATAACACATGCATTTTATTTCTAACACAGTGGAGAACATTTATAGCATTGGAATTTTTGACTAGCCATGGAATCATATGTCTGGTTATGCTTTAGGTTAGAGACCATATCTTGTTCTTTAACCTTGATGACTTGGTACATTATTACGATGAATATGTTTGTGTTGCAAACTCGACCAATCATCTAAGAGGGAGGAATGAGAAACATATGATATACGATATTATTTAGTATTCTGTCAGAGAGCTGGATCCTCTCTACTTGCATACTACATCTAATAGAAGGAAAACAAATGGTATTGGTTATTCAAATCAAGTTGACGTGGTATTTCCTCGTTGGTCTTTGCTACAACTTTATTGAATAACTGAATGTCAAAGCATGATTAACATGGACTAATATCAATTTGCTGATGAAGTTCTTCTTTTTAGTTCTGGTTTTTGCTTTTTTTTTTTTTCCAAATTGTTTTAGTAACATGTAGAATTAAATTTTATATGATGAATTTGCAAGAGCTTCTGGCAATGACAATATGGAGCCTTTCCTCTGCAATGGTCAGCATCTGAATTTTCTTCTCTTCAATTTCATTTTTCTTTCTCTATATCAATCATAGGTATTGTCTCACCCTCTTCTTTTGTTTAAACAGTTGAACCAGAAGCATACGAACTGTACAAGGTAATTGAATTACATTTTTGTTTGATTTTTTATCATCTCAATATTTGTACTCCAACATGGCAATAAATGATCCTAGATGGATATATTATGTTTATCAACATAAAAACAATACCAAATGGTTGCTTAAATAGCTTTAGGTCTTAAACCAGCTGGAGGGGTCCCACTAAGCCCAAAGCGTAGCAATTTGTGATATACAGCAGCTGCAAAAATTGATATGAAAGTTTGAAGCGGTTTTGGCTTGCAAAGTACATTAGAGAACAGCATATGTATACACAACCTCAAACAGCCAACTGGGTGATTATAATCTTCATGCTTTTGGAGAATATATCACTAAGGTGATTGTGCTAAGAAGGTGGCCATGTTCTGCAAGTAAAAATATATATGCATATCACAATATTCAATTAAGAAGAATGGAGAAAACTTATGGGATTCTATAGGAAGAAAAATTAGTTTAAACTGTTTTTCCAACATCTTTATAGATTTGGAGAAGTTTGTGTTTTTGGAAAATTAAAATGTATTAACGTGGTGTTTAAAATAAATCCATGTGGAATTCATTTAATTTCAAATGAATTTCATGTCTGGATCACCCATAAATTTCATCCTAAATATGCAGATTTATTAGCTTGTACCTAGGATTCATTAGGTAGCTTGTACTCCTTTTAAAGTTAGAATTCATTCGCAGTTTATCAACTTTGATAGAATTTGGTCGAAGCATAACCTATTCCATAGAACTAAAATGTGGAATTTCAAATGAATTTTTTTTATACTAAACATGAAAATTTGAATTTGTAATTGAATTCTATAAGATTGTTATGAATTTTTTTTTATTTATGTAAAACAAGCTCCACAGCTGAACAAAAAACTCTAGTTGTTGATGCAAATATGAAGCTAAGAATTGAATTGTGAACTTAAATTGATTAATTACATTTATTTTTTATAATTTGTTTGTGTTTCTATGTTTCTTTGCATCTGCAGGGAAAGTTAGAACCCATACTAGCGAAAAGAGCAGGACATTATTTCTCAGAAAATGCACGGGTTATGAAAGGCATTACTTTGTTGAAATGTTTTCATAAATTCTTTGGCAAACTAATTATTCATTTTTCGCCATCACTTTTATATCCAAATGCTTTTATGCACATCAGCTTACAACTATTTATTACAACAATATTTCAGGACTTGAAGCTTGGGCTTCTGGCAACTTGGAAGAATTTGGGAAGCTCATTTCAGCCTCTGGTTTAAGTTCTATTCAGAACTATGAATGCGGTATAGAGTGATAATTTTTAGTTATAGTTATCATCACTGTGCCCCAACCAGACCTAACCCTGTCTTTAGTAGATATCTATATAAAAGAATATCCTAGTATGCAAAGTTCCCTGCTTTTGAGGGTCAAGAGAGCTACTGGCATAGTTCAGAGGAACATTAGGGCTGCCTGTTTAGGCTGGGATTGCTTTTCTTAGTGTTACAAATGTTACATCTGGCTTCTTATATGGATAGGTTAATCCCACAGATTTGGAAACAATAAATGCAATGATCCTATCAAAATATTATTAGTTATCACCAATAAGACTACGTTCTTGATAACCGATATTTTCTTAGGTTTTGTCCATTTATGAGCATACTGCTATTTGTTTTTTGTCCTTTTTGTAACCTTTATTTTCAACTTTGTTTTGCATTCTTGACGTCATTGATCAACTTGGTATTTAGAGCTTACTCGGTTAAACTGATTCTGTTTACAATTGAAGCTCGAAACTGTGTTCCAAGATCATTTGGTTTCTCAATTTCTTTTTATAATAGGTTATGAAACCACTTTTCACGTTTTTTTACATATAATCATCTTATTTGTATCTTTCATTTTTCTTCCAAAAATTCCTTTTAAATTGTCTCCTTGTCAGACACAGGTTGAAGGTCTCTGTTAGATGCTGATTCACAATTTGTCATAACCTTTTGTGGGGGCGTCACTTGTGCCTGTGTCTGTATGTTTTTGTGACAGGGTATTTTCAACTACTTTAATAACATGGTGCAAGACTTCTGTAAGGCCAACTCTTGAATTTAATAATCTATTATCTAAGCCAAAAGTGTTAAATTTCAAATTGATCGGATAGCTTTTGCTTAAGATAACAAATAATTGCATTTTTATGGAATGATTAACAATTTCCCTAGAGCTAGATATAAAATCCATTGAGGTTGCTTGATAGGACTTGAAATATATGAACCCTAAAAAATAAGAAGTGCGCTGTAAGAATTTATGTCAGTTATGCATATGCTAGTGTGGGATCCTTGGAAAAGTTTTTCAATGGCTTAAATAAATCTTAGGTACCAGTTCTGCCTTGAAATTCTGTTCTGTTTAAATTTTCTCCTATTGTGTTCAATATATTTAGCAGATGATATCTTGTCTTAATACCTCAGCTAGAGTTGTTTCCAAGTTGAATTCTTGTTTTCTTAACCCTTAATTGCAATTGTTTTCTTACTGATGTATTACTATCTTGTATATGGTGATTGTTTAGGTTGCGAGCCACTGATTCAACTATACAAGATTCTTCTGAGGGCTCCTGGTGTATTTGGTGCACGGTTTAGTGGTGCTGGATTTAGGGGATGTTGTATTGCATTTGTTGATGCTGACTTTGCAGCAGAGGCTGCTTCTTTTGTTAGGGAAGAATATCAAAAGGCTCAGCCTGAATTGGCTGCTCAAATCAACCCGAACTCAGATGTAATGATATGCGAAGGAGGTGACGCTGCTCGATTGATCTGATTGAAGCAATTCTTTCAGAATCTTCTTCATGGCTTCTGTACGCAAGTTGATTGTAATCAACATAAGAAAACTGAAAAAACATTCAAAGGATAAGTACAAATCATTTGACTATCAACCAAAACATTATTTTTATACATTGAAATACCGTATTCTTATCCATAATAACTCATATTCCAGTTTCCTGTGATTGATAGATTGAGATTGTTTTTCATTTCTGAAATAAGATATTGATTCTTTCTGGGTTTACAAGATTTAAACTTGAAGCAGTCGTATGTATATACATATATATTTTGTGTAGCTAAGTTCTCCAAAGGACAATTTTGCACACCCTATTTAACGGGTTATCATTTACAAACAAGCAATAAAGTTGTATGATGAGATGATGTCAGTTTTATTTATTTATTTTATTTTGTGATTACGTGGTTTGAGGTTTATGGTTTTTGGATTTGGATTTGAGATCAGCCCAACATCTCTCTCTAAACCCTCGCCTTTCGGATTGAGACTCCGATTATCCATTGAACTCTAGGAAGTAATGATAAATTCTGGCCATTCCATGGCGAAGATTATGGCTACAAATGTAAAAAGGATACTTTTGAGGTTACGTGCTCGGAAGTTCTAGTATGCAATGATCTGAACTTGATACTATTGCATCATAAAGGTCAATGGATTATAGATTGGAGTTCCAATATGGAATGTAAAGCTTTTGAGTGAGATATTAGGTCGTAACTAACCAAAATCGTTAAGAGTAATATATGTCATTTGTTTGTTGTTTCGCATGCTATTTTGAGACCATAATATTTCATCTATTGATTTTTATGAAGAATTGAAATAAAGCTCGAGCCATTTTATGTTGGAGCTTCCATGCAAAAAAAAAAAAAAAATCCAGAGATATACCTCTTTGGTTTAAGAAGTTTTGTACAAAGGCTTGTTCCAAAGTCAATATCTTTTGTACATCTAACAAGTAGCTTATATAGAGTCTTTTAGGCGATGTTTTTAGTTCTCGTGGTTAGCCCAACGTGCTTATCTTCTTGCTCAATGCGTCATAAAGAGTAGCGTACGCAATACAAATTCATGTGCAAAATCCATGCCACTTAAGAAGTATTTGACAGTTTTTGCCCAATATTTCTCAGTTTGTTACTTTGCACGTCATTTTGAAACCACAATATTTCATCTTTTAACCTGTAGAAAGCGTTAAAATCAAGCTCAAGCCATTCCATACTGGTCCTTCCAAGCCCAAAAATCAAAAGGTATAACCTTCGATCTAAGAAGCCCCGTATGAAGGCTTGTTCTGGCCATATCTTCTGTACGTCTGATGGGCAACTCATATAAGGTATTTTAAGTGATAGTTTTAGGTCTTGTGGTCAGCGTGACATGCCTATCTTGCTAGCTCGATGTGTCATTAAGAATAGCATATTCAATATAAATTCATTCACAAAATCCATGCCACTCTAGAAGCATTCGACAGTTTTTTCCAATTATCTCTCTATCTATTGCTTGGCACGCTATTTTGAGACCACAATATTTCATCTATTGACTTGTAGGAAGTATTGAAATCAAGCTCAGGTAATTCGGCCTGTGGTTTCGAGTGCAAAAATCCGAAGGTATACCCCTTTGGTTTAAGAAGCCTAATATGAAGCCTGTTTTGGAGCTGAAATCTTCTATACGTCTAACGGATAGCTCGTATAGGGTCTACTAGGTAATAGTTTGGTCTCATGGTTAGCCTGACATGACTATCTCGCCTGCTCGATGTATCATTAAGAACATCATATACAATATATATTCATGTGCAAAATCTGTGCCATTGTGGAAGAATTTGACAGTTTTTGCCTAATATCTCTCTATTTGTTGCTTCACATGCCATTTTGAGGCCATAATTATTTCATCTGTTGACCTTTATGAAGCATCCAAATAGTGCTTAGGCCATTCCATGCTGAAGCTTCTTAGCCCGAAAATCCAAAGGTGTAACCTTTTGGGTCTAGGAACCCTTGCATGAAAGCCTATTTCGGAGTCTATATCTTCTATACGTCTGACGGGTAGCTTGTATAGGGTCTAGGAGATAGTTTAGGGTCTAGTGGTTAGTTTGATGTGCCTATCTTGTGTACTTGATGTGTCATACAGAAAAGCATACGCAATATAAATTTATTCTCAAAATTACTGCCACCCTAGAAGCATTCAAAAGTTTTTGCTTAATATCTCTCTTTCTGTTTCTTGACATGCTATTTTGAGACTATAATATTTCATTTATTAACCTGTAAGAAGCACTAAAATCATGCTCAAACCATTTCATATTGGAGCTTCTGGGCAAAAAAATCCTAAGGTATATCCATTGGTCTAAGTATCCTTGTATGAAGGCCTGTTCCGGAATTAATGTCTTCTATTGATGGACAACTAGTATAGGATTTTATAGGTGATAGTTTTCAGTCTTGTGGTCAGTCCGACATGCTTATCTTACTTGATCAATGCATCATTAAGAATAGTATAAGCAATAAAAATTCATGCACAAAATCCATGCAACTTTAAAAGTATTTGACAATTTTTCCCAATATCTCTTTGTCTATTGGTTCGCACGCCATTTTGAGACTATAATATTTCATCTATTGATTGTAGGAAGTATCAAAATCAAGCTCGAGCTTCTACGCTGAAAAATCCAAAGTTATACCTATTTGGTCTAAGAAGTCCTGTATGAAGGCCTATTCCAAAGTCGATATGTTTTGTACGTCTAATGGCTAGCTTATAAAGGATCTTCTAGGTGATATTTGTGGGTCTCATTGTCAGTTTGACATGCCTATCTCGCATGCTCAATGCGTCATTAAGAATAGCATACATAATATATATTCATGCATAAATATGTGCCACTATGGAAGCATTCAATAGTTTTTTTTCTAATATCTCTATGTTTGTTGCTTTGCATGCCATTTGGAGACCATAATATTTCATTAATTCACCTATTGGAAGCACTAAAATCAAGCTCTAGCCATTTCATGCTAGAACCTTTGGGCCCAAAAATCCAAAGGTGTACCCCTTTGGTCTAAGAAGCCTTGTATGAAGGCTTGTGCCGAAGCTGATATCTTTTGTACATCTAATAGGAAACTCTTATGGAGTCTTGTACGCCATATTTTGGGGTCTTGTGGTTAGCCTGACATGCCTATCTCGGCTGCTCGATGCATCCTTAAGAGTAGCATATGCAATATAAATTTATGTGCAAAATTCATGCCACTATGGAAGCATTCGAGAGTTTTTTCCCTATATATATTCGTCTGTTGCTTCGCACACCATTTTGAGATTAAAATATTTCATCAATTGACATATAAGAAGCATTAAAATCAAGCTCGAGCCATTCCATGCAATAGTTTTTGGGCCCAAAAATCCAAAGGTATATCCCTTTATTTTAAAAAGTCGTGTATGAAGGCCTATTTTGGAGCCGATATCTTCTGTACGTTTAATGGGTATCTCGTATAGTATTTTCTAGATAATAGTTTTGGGTCTTATTGTCAGCTCAACATGCTTATCTAGCATGCTCAATCCATCATTAAGAATAGCATACGCAATAGATTCATGCACAAAATCTGTGCCACACCTGAAGCATTCGATAGTTTTTGCCAAATATCTCTTTGTCTGTTGCTTCGTAAGCCATTTTAAGACTATAATATTTCATCTATTGACTTGTAAGAAGCATTAAAATCAGGTTTAGGCCATTCCATGCCAGAGCCTTCGGGCCCAAAAATCCAAAGATAGACCTTTTTGGTTTAAGAAGCTCTATATGAAGGCCCGTTTTAGAGCCGATATCTTATGTAGGTCTAATGGGCTACTCATGTAGAGTTTTCTAGGTGACATTTTGGGTCTCGTGGTCAGCTTGACATGCCTATCCTGGCTGCTTGATGCATTAGTAAGAGTAGCATACGCAATATAAATTCACACCCAAATATCTATGCCACTCGAGAAGCATTCGATAGTTTTAGCCTAATATCTCTTGTTTTGTTACTTCACATGCCATTTTAATACCAGAATATTTCATCGATCAACCTGTAAGAAGCATTAAAATCAAGCTCGGGCCATTCCATGTTGGAGCCTCTAGGCCCAAAAATCCTAAGGTGTACCACTTTGGTATAAGAAGTCTTGCATGAATGCTTATTCCAGAGCTGAAATCTTCTATACGTCTCATGGGTAGCTCTTATAGAGTCTTATAGGCAATGGCTTAGGGTCTTATGATTAGTTCGACATGCCTTTCTTGACTGCTTGATGTGTCATTAATAGCAGCATACGCAGTATAAATTCATGCACAAAATCCACACTACTTTGGAAGCATTCAACAGTTTTTGCCTAATATCTCTCTGTCTATTGCTTCACGGGCTATTTTGAGACTATAATATTTCATCTATTAACTTATAGAAAACATTGAAATAAATTTTGGGCCATTCCATATGGAGCCTCCAGGCCCAAAAATCCAAAGTTCTATCTCTTTGGTTTAAGAAGCCCTGTATGAAGGCCTGTTCTGAAGTTGATATCTTTTGTATGTCTAATGGGCAGCTTATGTAGATTTTTCTAGGTGATAGTTTGGGGTCTCATGGTTAGCTCGACATACCTATCTTTACTGCTCAATTCCTTATTAAGACTAGCATACGCAATATAAATCTATGCGCAATATCCATGCAACTCCGGAAGCATTTGACAGTTTTGGCCCAATATCTCTTTGTCTGTTGCTTCACATGCCATATTGAGACCATCAAATTTTATCTATTAACCTATAGGAAGCATTAAAATCAAGCTCAGGCCATTCTATGCTGGAGCTTCTGGGCTGAAAAATCCAAAGGTATACCGCTTTAGTCTAAGAAGCCATGTATGAAGGTTTATTCCAGAGCCTATATAATCTGTATGTCTAATAGGTAGTTCATATAAGATCTTCTAGGTGATAGTTTTGGTCTTATTGGTAGCACGACATCCCTATCTTACTTGCTCTATCCGTCTTTAAGAATAGCATATGCAATATATATTTATGTGCAAAATCCATGCCACTTTAGAAGATTTCGACAATTTTTTCCCAGTATCTCTCTGTCTGTTGCTTTGAATGCCATGTTGAGACCATAATATTTCATCAATTGAACTAGAGGAAGTATTGAAACCAAGCTCAGACATTATACCTCAGAGCCTCAGGGCAAAAAAATCCAAAGGTGTACCCCTTTAGTCTAAGAAGCCCTACATGAAGGCCTATTCTGGAGCTGATATCCTCTATATGTCTGATGGGCAGCTCTTACAAGGTCTTGTAGGCAATAGTTTAAGGTATTTTGGTCAGTCCAACATGCTTATCTCATTTTCTCAATGTGTCATTAAGAGTAGCGTATGCAATATAAATCCATGTGCAAAATCCATGCCACTCTGAAAGCATTCGATAGTTTTTGCCCAATATATCTCCGTCTATTGCTTTGCAAGCCATTTTGAGACTATAATATTTTATCTATTGATCTATAGGAAGAATCAAAATAAATTTTGGGCCATTCCATGCTGGAGCCTTCGGCCCAAAAATCTAAAGGTGTACCTCTTTGGTCTAAGAAGCCCTGTATGAAGGTCTTTTTTGAAGCTGATATCTTCTGTATGTCTAATGAGGTGCTTGTGTAGGGTTTTCTAGGTGATATTTTGAGATCTTATGTCAGCCCAACATGCCTATCTCAGTTGCTCGATGCATCATTAAGAGTAACATACACAATACAAGTTCTTGCATAATATTTATGCCACTCTGGAAGCATTCGATAATTTTTTTTCTTAATGTCTCTTTGTCTGTTTCTTTGCATGACATTTTTAGACCATAATTTTTCATTTGTTGACCAGTAAGAAGCATTGAAATGAAGCTCAGACCATTTTATGTCAGAGCTTCTGGGCACAAAAATTCAAATGTATACCCCTTTAGTGTAAAAAGCCTTGTATGCAAGCCTATTCTGAGGCCTATATCTTCTACATGTCTAATGAGCAGATCCTATAGGATCTTCTAGGCAATATTTTTGGGTCTCATTGTCAGCTTGACATGCCTATCTTGCATGATCAATGCGTCATTAAGAATAGCATACCCAACAAATATTAATGCACAAAATTCGTGCTACTCAGGAAGCATTCAACAATTTTTGCCCAATAACTCTTTGTTTATTATTTCACATGCCATTTTGAGCCCACGATATTTTATCTATTGACTTGTAGGAGGCATTAAAATCAAATTCTGGCCATTCCATGCTGGAGTCTCTAGGCAAAAAATCCAAAGTTTTACCCCTTTGGTCAAAAAGGCCCTATGTGAAGGCCAGTTTTGGAGTCGATATCTTCTATACGTCTAATGATAAGACCCTCTAGCCGATACTTTAGGGTCTCATGGTTAACTTGACATCCTATAAAGGCCTATTGCTGTGCCAATTTCCTTTGTACACCTAACTGTCAACTCGTATAGGGCCTTTGAGGCGATACTTTAAGGTCTCATGCTCAGCCCCATATGCATATCTTCCTTCTTGGTGTGTCATTAAGAATTTCATAGCCGTATAATTCATGCACAAAATCATTGCCACTCTATAAGCATTCAAAAGTTTTGGCCCGATATCCCTCTATTTGTTGCTTAGCACGCTATTATGAGACTGTAATAATTTTTCTACAACCTGTAGGAAGCATTGAAATCATTTTTGTGCTATTCCATGCTAGAGCTTTTGGGCCTAAAAATCCAAAGGTATATCCATTTGGTTAAAGAAGCCCTGCGTGAAGGCCTATTCCAGAGTTGATTTCCTCTGTACGCCTGACACTTAGCTCATATAGGGTAGGAGATATTTTAGGGACTCATAGTAAGCCTAAAATGCCTATTACGCTTCCTCCATGCATCATTAAGATTTGCATACGCCCTATAAATTCATGTGCAAAATCAGTGCCACACTAGAAGCATTTCATAGTTTTGGGCCAATATCTCTCTGTTTGTTGCTTGGCATGCCATTTTGAGACCGTAATATTTGGTCTAAGACCTATAGAAAGCATTGAAATTATTTTTGGTCCATTCCATACTGAAGCTTCTAGGCCAAAAAATCCAAGGGTATATCCCTTTGGTTAAAGAAGCCTTATGTGAAGGCCTTTTTTGTAATGATTTCCTTTATATGCTTGAAATTTAGCTCGAATAGGGCCTTTTAGGAAACAGTTTGGGGTCTCATGGGCAACCCGAGTGCTTATATTGCCTACTTGATGTTTCATTAGGAATTGCATACTCTATAGGAATTCATGCGCATAATCGATGCCACTCCAGAAGCATTCGACAGTTTTGGACTAATATCTATTTGTCTATTACTTGGAATGCCATTTCTAGACTATAATATTTCATCTAAGACCTATAGGAAGCATTGAAGTCATTTTTGAGTAATTCTGTGTCGAAGCTTTTAGGCAAAAAAATCCAAAGTTATACCTCTTTGGACTAAGAAGCCTTGATGAAGGCTTATTTCGGAGCGATATTGTTTGTACGCCTGAAGGGCAGCTCTTATAGGGTCTCCTAGCTAATATTTTGGGTCTCATGGCTAGCCTAACATATCTATCATGCTTGCTTCATGCATCATTAAGAATTGCATACGCTATATAAATTCATGCACAAAATCAGTCCCACTCTAAAAGCATTCGACATTTTTTACCTAACATCTCTCTGTCTGTTACTTGGCATGTCATTCTGAGTTCATAACATTTTGTCTAGGACATGTAGGAAGTATTGAAATTATTTTTGGACCATTCCGTGCTGAAGATTTTGGGCCCAAAAATCCACAGGTATACTCTTTTCGTTTAAGATGCCTTGTATGAAGGCATATTCCAAAGATGATTTCTTCTATACACCTAAGCATCAACTTGTATAAGGTCTTCTAGATGATACTTTAGGGTCTCTTGATTAGCCCGACATGCCTATCTCGCTTGCTTGATGCATCATTAAGAATTGCATGTACCATATAAATTCATGCACAAAACCGGTGCCACTCTGATAGCATTTGATATTTTTTGCCCAATATCTCTTTGTATGTTGCTTGGAACACCATTTTAAGGCCATAATATTACTTTGAAGACCTATGGAAAAGATTAAAATCATTATCAGACCATTTCATGCTTGAACTTGTGGGCTCAAAAATCCAAAGGTATACACCTTTGGTTTAAGAATTTTGAATGAAGGCCCATTTCAGAGCTGATAACGTATGTATCCCTATTAAGCACCTCTTATAAGGTCTTCTTTGTGATAATTTGGAGTCTCGAGGTCATCTTGACATGCCTATCTTGCCCGCTCAATGCGTCATTAAGAATTGCATATGCCATATAAATTCAGGCGCAAAATTGATACCACTTTGGAAGCATTCGATAGCTTTGGCCCAATATCAATCTATCTGTTGCTTGCCATGCCATTTTGAGATCATAACATTTTGCCTAAGACCTATAGGAAGCATGAAAAATATTTTTGGGGAATTTCGTGCTGGAGCTTCCGGGCCCAAAAATCCAAAGTTATACTCTTTGGTATGAGAAGTCATGTATGAAGGCATATTTTGGAGCTAATATCGTCTGTACGCCTAGCGAGAATCTCATATAGGGTGCTTATCTTGTCTACTTGAAGCGTCGTTATGAATTGCATACGCCATATAAATTCATATGCAAAATCGGTGCCACTCTATAAGCATTTGGTAGTTTTAACCTAATATTTATTTTTCTGTTGCTTGGTACACAATTCTGAGACTATAATATTTCATTTAAGACCTATGGGAAGCATTAAAATCATTTTTAGGCTATTTTTTGCCAAAGCATCTAGGTCCAAAAATCCAAAAGTATACCCCTTTGGTTTAAGAGGCCTTATATGAAGGCTTGTTCCGTAGCTCATTTCCTTCGTATGCCTGATGATCAACATGTATAGGGCCTCAAAGGTGATATTTTATGGTCCCCTAGTCATCTTGGCATGCCTATCTCACCTGCTCGGTGTATCATTAAGAATTGCATACCCCATATAAATTCATGCACAAAATCAGTGTCGCTCCATAAGCATTCAAATGTTTTGGCCCAATATCTCTCTGTTTGTTGCTTGGCATGTCATTTTGATATTGTAATATTTTTTCTAAAACCTATGGGAAGCATTGAAATCATTTTTGGGTCATTAATGCTAGAGATTCTGGGCCCAAAAATCCAAAGGTATGTCCTTCTAGTTAAAGAAGCCTAGTGTGAAGACCTATTTTGGAGTCGACTTCCTCTGTATGCCTAACAGTTAGCTCGTATAGGGTCTTCTAAGTGATACTCTTAGGTCTTATGTTCAACTAGACATTCTTATCTCTCCTGCTCAACATGTCATTAAGAATTGCATACGCCATATCAATTCATGAGCAAAATTGGTGCCATTTTGGAAGCGTTCTACAGTTTTGGCCTAATGTCTTTGTGTCTATTGCTTAGAACACCATTCGGACACCATAATGTTTTTTTTGGAACCTGTAGGAAGCATGAAAATCATTCTTGGGGAATTTGCCTAAAAATCCAAAAGCATATCCCTTTGGTCTAAGATTCCTAGTATGAAGGCCTACTTTGGAGCTGATTTCTTCTATACGCCTGACAGTAAGCTCGTATAGGGTCATCTCTATCTGTTGCTTGCACACCATTTTGAGACCGTAATATTTTATCTAAGACTAGTAGGAAACATTTAAATTATTTTTAGGCCATGCTGTGTCGAAGCTTTCGGGCCCAAAAATCTTAAGGTATATTCCTTTGGTTAAAATAGCCTTTGTAAAGGTCTATTCCCTAGTCGATTTCCTTTGTATGCTTGAAAGTTAGCTCATACAAGGGTTGCTTGGCATGCCATTTTTTGGCCATAATACTTTGTCTAAGACATGTAGGAAGCATTAGAATCATTTTTTTTGCGATTTTGTCTTGAAGCTTCAAGGCCCCAAAATCCAAAGGTATACCCCTTTAGTTTGAGAAGCCCTATATGAAGGCTTGTTTCGAAGCGAATATTGTTTGTATGCTTGACAGGTAGGTCATAGAGGGTTTTCTAAGCAATAGTTTAGGGTTTTATGGTCAAATTGGTTTGCCTATCTAGCCTGCTCAATTCGTCATTACGAATAGCATGCACCACATAAATTCACACACAAAATCGGTGCTTTAAAAGCATTCAGCAGTTTTGGTGCAAGATCTCTTTGTTTGTTGCTTTTCATACCATTTTAAGGGCATAATATTTTGTCTAAGACATGTCGAAATCATTAGAATCAATTTTGGGACATTCCATGCCAAAGCTTCCTAGCCTGAAAATCCAAAGGTATACCCCCTTGGTCTGAGAAGACCTATATGAAGGCTAATTCTAGAGCCGATATACTTTGTATGCCTCATGGGCAACTCATATAAGGTCTTTTTGGTAGTAGTTTAGGTTCTTATAGCATAATTGGTATGCCTATCTTGCCTGCTTGATGCGTAATTAAGAATTACATATGACATATAAATTCATGTGCAAAATAGGTGTCATGAAGCATTCAGCAGTTTTGGCCCAATATCTCTCTCTCTGTTGCTTGGCATGCCATTTCTAGGCCATAATATTTCATCTAAGACGTGTAGGAAACATTGGAATCATTTTAGGGCCATTATGTGTTGAAGTTTATAGGCCCCAAAATCCAAAGGTATACCGCTTTGGTTTGAGAAGGCCTGTATAAAGGGTATTCCGGAGTCGATATCGTCTTTATGCTTAAGAGGCTACTTGTATAGGGCCTTTTGGTCAAATCAGTATGCTTATCTGCCTACCCGATGTGTCATTAAGAATTTTATATGCCATATCAATTCATGCGCGAAATCAGTGCCACTCGAAAGCATTTGACTGTTTTGGCCCAATATCTCTCTGTCTAATTCCTATCCCATCACTTTTAGGCATAATATTTCATGTATGGCATGTATGAGGCATTGGAATGATTTTTTAGCCATTCCGTGCCAGAGCTTTTGGGCTCCAAAATCTAACTGTATACCCCTTTGGTCTGAGAAGCTCTGTATGAAGGTTTGTTCTAGAGCCAATATCGTTTGTACACCTGATGGATAGCTCCTATAGGGTCTTCTAGGTGATAGTTTAGGGTATTATGGTCAAATTAGTATGCCTATCTTGCCTGCTTGATGTGTCATTAAGAATTGCATATGCCATATAAATTTATGCGTAAAATTAGTGTCACTCTAAAAGCATTCGACAATTTTGGCCTAATATCTCTCTCTCTGTTGACTTAGCACGCTATTTCCAGGATATAATATTTTGTCTATGGCATATGAGAAGCATTTGCATTATTTTTGGCCATTCCTTACTAGAGCTTTCAGGCCCCAAAATCCACAGGTATACCCCTTTAGTATAAGAAGCCTTATACAACGGCTTACTGTAGAGTCGATATATTATGTATGTTGGATGAGCATCTTATATAGCATCTTATATGCAATATTTTGGATCCTTTGGTCAAATTGATATGCCTATCTCACCTGCTCGATGCGTCATTGAGAATTGCATATGCCATATAAATTCATGCATAAAAATCGGTGCCACTCCTAAAGCATTTGACAATTTTTGCCCAATATCTCTCTATCTCTTTCTTGGTATGCCATTTTAAGGCTATGATATTTCATAGCCTACATGTAAGAAGCATTGGATCATTTTTGGGCCATTCCATGTCGAAGCTTTCGAGAATCAAAATCCAAAGGTATACCCTTTTGATTAGAGAGGCCCTGTATGAAGGCCTGTTCCGGAGGTTATATCATCTGTACGAATGATGGATAGCTCATATAGGATCTTTTTAGTGATAGTTTATGGTCTTATGGTCAAATTGGTATGCCTATCTTGCCTGCTGAATGTGTCATTAAGAATTACATATGCGATATAAATTCATGCGCAAAATTAGTGCCACTCCACAAGCATTTGACAATTTTGGCCTAATATCTCTCTTTCTATTTCTTATTATATCATTTCAAGGCTATAAATTTTATTTATGGCATGTAGGAAGCTTCAAAATCATTTTTAAGCCATTCCGTGTGGGAGCTTCAGGGCCCCAAAATCCAAAGTTATACCCCTTTGGTTTGAGAAACCCTAGATGTAGGCCTCTTCCAGAGTTGATATCATCTGTACGCTTAATAGGCAGCTCATATAGGGTCTTCTATGTGATATTTTAAGAACTTATGGTCAAATTGGTAAGCCTATCTTGCTTGTTTGATGCGTAATTAAGAATTGCATATGCCATATAAATTCATGTGCAAAAATTAGTGCAACTCTGGAAGCATTCAACAGTTTTTGTCCAATATCTCTCTATCTATTTCTTGGCATCCCATTTTGTGGCTATGATATTTTGTATAAGACATGTAAGAAGCATTGAAATCATTTTTAGGCCATTCCATGTTGGACCTTTTGGGCCTCAAAATCCAAATATATACCCCTTTGGTTGGAGAGGCCCCGTATGAAGGCCTGTTCCAGAGCTGATATCATCTATATGATTGATGGGCAACTTATATAGGGTCTTCTAGGTGATATTTTTAGGTCTTATGGTCAAATTGGCATGCCTATCTTGCATATTCAATGTGTCATTAAGAATTGCATACGCCATATAAATTCATGCGCAAAATTGGTGCCACTCCAAAAGCATTCGACTATTTGGCCCAATATCTATCTGTCTGTTGATTGGTATGCCATTTAAAGGCTATATTATTTTGTTTATGGCATGTACAAGGCTTTGGAATTATTTTTGGGCCATTTGGTGCCAGAGCTTTAGGGCCCCAAAATCTAAAGGCTTTAGTCTGAGAAACCCTGTATGAAGGCCGCTTTCAAAGCTGATATCATCCATATGATTGATGGTAAGCTCATAAATATGCTTGATGTGTCATTAAAAAATGCACATGCCACATAAATTTGTGCACAAAAATCAGTGCCACTCCGGAAGCATTTGATAGTTTTTGCCCGATATCTCTTTGTCTGTTTCTTGGCATGCCATTTTGAGGCCATGATATTTTGTGTAAGACATGTGAGAGGCATTGTAATCATTTTTAGTCCATTCCATGTCGGATCTTCTGGGCTCCAAAATTCGAAGGTATACCACTTTGGTTAGAGAGGCCCTATATGAAGGCCTATTCTGAAGCTGATATCTTCTGTATGATTGATGGGCACCTCATATAGTGTCTTCTAGGTGATATTTTAGGGTCTTATGGTCAAATTGGTATCCCTATCTTGCCTACTCAATGTGTCATTAAGAATTGCATATGACATATAAATTCACGCACAAAGTCAGTGCCACTTCGAAAGCATTTCGCTATTTTAGCCCAATATCTTTTTGTTTGTTGCTTGGCATGCCATTTCAAGGCTATAATATTTCATCTATGGCATGTAGGAAGCTTTGGAATCCTTTTCGGGCCATTTCATATGGAGCTTCAGGGTCCCAAAATCCAAAGGTATACCCCTTCGGTATGAGATACCCTATATGAAGGCCTTTTCCAAAGCTGATATCATCTGTATGTCTGACGGATAGCTTGTATAGGGTATTCTAGGAAATATTCTAGGGACTTCAAATTGGTATACCTACCTTTCCTATTCGATGTGTCATTAAGAATTGCATATGCTATATAAATTCATGCGCAAAATCGGTGTTACTCTCGAAGCAATTGACTATTTTGGCCCATTATCTCTCTGTCTATTACTTGGCATGCCATTTCTAGCTCATAATATTTTATCTAAGACATTTAGAAAGCAATGAAATCATTTTACAGGCCATTCTACATTGTATTTTTAGGGCCCCAGAATCCAAGGATATACTCTTTCAGTTTTAGAAGCTCTATATGAAGGCCTATTCTAGAGTTGATATCGCTTGCACAACTAACGGACAACTCCTTTAGGGATGTCTAGGTAATATTTTATGGTCTTATGGTCATATTTTTTGGCTTATCTTTTTCACTCGATGCGTAATTAAGAATTGCATGTGCCATAAAAATTCATGCATAAAATTGATGCCACTGTAAAAGCTTTTGATAGTTTTGGCCCAATATCTCTCTGTCAGTTACTTGGTATGCCAATCCAAGGTTATAATATTTAGTGTAATCCATGTAGTAAGCATTAGAATTATTTTTTAGCCATTCGATGGAGGGGCTTCTTGGCCCTAACATCTATAGTTATACCTCTTTGGTTTAAGAAGCCCTATATGAAGGCCTGTTCCAAAGTCGATATCATATGTACGCCTGATGGGGAGCTCATATAGGGTCTTGTATATGATATTTTAAGGTCTATTGGTCAAATCAATATGCTTATCTTGCCTGCTTGATGCGTCATTAAGAAAAGCAATAGGCCATATAAATTCATGTGCAAAATCGGTGCCACTCCGGAAGCATTCAGCAGTTTTGGCCCAATATCTCTCTGTCCATTGCTTGGTACACCATTTTGAATCCTTAATATTATGTCTAAGACATGTAAAAAGCAATGGAGTTATTTTTAGGCCATGTCATGTGGACGATTCCGGGCCCCAAAATCAAAAGGTATACCTATTTAATTAGAGAAGCCATGTATGAAGGCCTTTTCTGGAGCTGATATCATTTGTAGATCTAATAGGAAGCTTATATGGGATCTTTTAATTGATATTTTAAGGTCTTGTGGTCAATTTGGTATGTCTATCTAGCCTGCTTGATGCACCATTAAGAATTGCATGCACTATATAAATTCATGTATAAAGTCAATGCCTCCCAAAGCATTCAGCTATTTTGGCCCAATATCTCTCTATTTGTTTCTTGGCACACCATTTTCATGCCATAATATTTTTTCTATGGCATGTAGGAAGCATTGGAATCATTTTCAAACCATTCCTGTCGGAGCTTTTAGGCCCTAAAATCCAAAGGTATACTTTGGTATGAGGAACTATACAAAGTCCTGCTCCAGAGTCGATATTGTTTGTACACCTGATGGACAGCTCATGTAGTAAAATCAACATGCCTATCTTTCCCACTCAATGTGTCATTAAGAATTGAATTCAAGCGCAAAATTGGTGATGCTCCAGAAGCGTTCAACTATTTGGCCTAATATGTCCTTGACTGTTGATTGGCATGCCATTTTCAAGCGATAATATTTCATCATTGGCATGTAGGAACCATTGGAATAATTTTTAGGCCATTTTCATGCCAGAGCTTTTAGGGCCCATAATCTTGTATAACCCCTTAGTCTAAGAAGCTCTATTATGAAGGCCAGTTTTGGAGTAGATATTGTCAATATGCTTGGGAAACCCATATATGGTCTTCTAGGAGATAGCTTGGGGTCTTGTAGTCAAATTGGTATGCCTATCTTGCCTACTCACTTCGAAAGTACTCAATAGTTTTTTCCCAATATCTCTTTAACTATTGCCTAGCATGCCATTTCAAGGCCATAATATTTTGTCTATGACATGCACGAAACATTGGAGCCATTTTAAGGCCATTTCATGCTAGAGCTTCAGGTCCCTAAAATCCAAAGTTATACCCCTTTGGTTTGAGAAGCCCTGTATGAAGGCCTGTTCTGGAGCTGATTTCATTTGTACACCTAATTGGCAGCCCGTATAGGGTCTTCTATCCGATAGTTTAGGGTCTTGTGGACAAATTTGTATGCCTATTTTTCTTCCTCAAAGCCTTATTAGGAATTGCATATGCCATATAAATTCATGCACAAAATCAGTGCCACTTCGAAAACATTCGGCTCTTTTAGCCCAATATCTCTTTGTCTGTTGCTTGGTATGCCACTTTTAGGCCATAATATTCTGTTTATGGCATGTATGAGAGATTGGAATCATTCTTCGACCATTTTCACACTAGAGCTTTCGGGCCCCGAAATTCAAAGGCATATCCATTTGGTTTGAGAAGCCCTGTATAAAGGCTAGTTTCAGAGCCAATATAATATGTACGCCTGATGGGAAGCTCGTATATGGTCTTCTAGGTGATAGCTTAGGATCTTATAGTCAAATTGGTAATCCTATCTTGCCTCCTTGATGCTCCATTAAGAATAGCATTTGACGTATAATTTCATCTGATAAATCGGTGCCACTCCGGAAGCATTCGAGAGTTTTGACTAAATATCTCTATGTCTATTACTTGGCACATTATTTTGAGGCCATAATATTTTTCATTAGACATGGAGGAAGCATTGGAATCATTTTTAAGTCATTCCACACCGGAGCTTATGCGCCCGAAATTCTAAAGGTATGCCCCTTTAGTTTGAGAAACCCTGTATGAAGGCCTGTTTCGGAGCCGATATCATCTGTATGCCTAATGCGCAGCTCATATAAGGTCTTTTATGAAATAGTTTATGATCTTATAGTCAAATCAATTGCCTATCTTGCTTGCTTGATGCGTCATTAAGAATTGCGTACACCATATAAATTCGTGCATCAAATCGGTGTTACTCTAGATGCATTCGACAGTTTTGGCCCAATCTCTCTGTCTGTTTCTTAACACGTTATTTTGAGGCCATAATATAAGACATGTAGGAAACATTGGAACCATTTTTGGGCCATTTAGTGTCGAAGCTTTCGGGCCCTAAAAATCTACAAGTAGACCCCTTTTGTCTGAGAAGCCCTATACGATGGCATGTTCTAGAGCTGATATTGTCTTGATACCTGATGGGTAGCTCCCATGGGGTTTTTTAAGTGATATTTTAGGGTCTTATGGTCAAATCAGTATATCTCGTCTACTCGACGCGTCATGAAGAATTGCTTACGCCATATAAATTCATCCACAAAATCGATGCCATGTTAGAAGCATTCGACAATTTTAGTTGAATATCTCTTTGTCTGTTGCTAAGCATGCCATTTCTCGGACATAATATTTAATCTATATTATGTAGGAAGCATTGGATCATTTTTATGCCATTCCGCGCTAGAGCTTCCAAGGCCCAAAATCCAAGGGTATACCCTTTTGGTATGAGAAGCCCTGCTTGAAGGCCTATTCCAAAGCCAATATCGTCTCTATGCCTGATGGAAAACTCATATAGGGTCTGCTAAGCAATATTTTAAGGTCTTCTAGTCAAATCAGTATGCTTGTCTTGCCTGATTGATGCGTCAATAAGAATTGCATATGCCAAACAAACTCATGCGCAAATTCAGTGCCACTCCGAAAGTATTTGATAGTTTTGGCCCAATATTTCTCTATTTGTTGCTTGGAATTCCATTTTGAGGGCATAATATTTCATCTAAGACATGTTGGAAGTATTGAAATCATTTTTGGGTCATTCTATGTCAGAGCTTTTAGGCCGCAAATTCTAAAGATATACCCCTTTGGTTGGAGAAGCCTGTATGAAGGCATGTTCCGAAGCTGATATCGTCTATACGCCTGATGGGTATCCCATATAGGGTCTTATGGTCAAATTGGTATGTCTATCTTGTCTACTTGATGGATCATTAAAAAATTGCGAACGCCATATAAATTCATGCATAATATTTTTGCCTAACATCTCTCTGTCTATTTTTTGGCAAATCATTTTGAGGCAATAATATTTTATTTATGAGATGTAAGAAGCATTGGAGTCATCTTTAGGCCATTCTGTGTGAGATCTTTTGGTCCCAAAAATCTGAAGATATACCCCTTTGGTTAGAGTAGCCCTATATGAAGGCTTGCTTCAGGGCTGATATTGTCTGTACACCTAATGGGAAGCTCCCATATGGTCTTTTAAGCGATAGTTTAGGATCTTGTGGTCAAATCGATTTGCCTATCTCGCCTGCTCGGTACGTCATTAAGAATTGCATATCCCATATAAATTCATCCGTAAAATCGGTGCCACGCTAGAAGCGTTCGACAGTTTTAGCCTAATATCTCTCTATTTGTTGCTTTGCATGTCAATTCTTAGGCTTAATATTTTATCTATGGCATGTAGGTAGCACTGGAATCATAGTCATGCCATTCCATGCCGAAGCGTTTGGGCCCCAAAATCTAAAAGTTTTCTCATTTTGGTATGAGAAGCCTTGTTTGAAGGCCTATTCTAGAGCTAACATCATCTGTACGCTCGATGGGAAACTTATATAGGGTCTTCTAGAAAATATTTCTTGTGGTCAAATCAATATGCCTATCTTGCCTACTTGATTTGTCATTGAGCATTGCTATGCTATATAAATTCAAGTGCAAATTCGGTGCCACTCCAGAAGCATTTGACAACTTTGGCCTAATATCTCTCTATTTATTGATTGGCATTCCATTATAAGGCCATAATATTTTTTCTGAGACTCATTAGAAGCTTTGGAAACTTTTTTGGGCCATTCTGTGTCGGAGCTTTCGTGCCCCAAATTTTAAAGGTATACCCCTTGGTCTGAGAAGCACTGTATAGTCCAAAGTCAATATCGTCTATATGCCTAATAAACCACTCATATATGGTCTTCTAGGCGATAGTTGTGGGTCTTATGGTCAAATTAGTATGCCTATCTTGCCTGTTTGATGCGTCAATAAGAGTTGTATATGCCATATAAATTCATAAGTAAATCAATGCCACTCTATAAGCATTCGTCAGTTTTGGCCCAATATCTCTCTATCTATTGCTTGGCTTGTTGTTTTGAAGTGATAATATTATGTCCAAAACATGTAGGAAGCATTGGAGCCATTTTTGGGCCATTTTATACCCGAGCTTCCGGGGCCCAAAATCTAAAGGTATGCCCATTGGCTTGAGAAGCCTCGTATGAAGGCCTATTCCTGAGTTGATATCATCTGTACACCTAACAAGCAGCTTGTATAGGTCTTATAAGCAATACTTAGGTTCTTGTGGTCAAATTGCTATGCCTATCTTGCCTACTCAATGCGTCATTAAGTATTGCATATGCCTTATAAATTTATGTGCAAAATCGGTGTCACTTCAGAAGCATTCAGTCATTTTGGACCAATATCTCTCTGTCTATTTATTGGAACACCATTTTGAGGCCATAGTGTTTCATCTAAGACATGTAGGAAGCATTAGAATCATTTTTTGGCTATTCTGTACTGGATCTTTTGGGCCCAAAATTCAGAGGTATGACCCTTTGGTTTGAGAAGCCCGATATAAAAGCTAGTTCTAGAGTATGCCTGATGGGCAGCTTGTATAGGGTCTTCTAAGTAATAGTTTAGGGTCTTATAGTAGAATCGGTATGCCTATCTCACCTGCTTGATGTGTCATGAAGAATTGCATGCACAATATAAATTCATGTGCAAAATCAGTGCTACTCTAGAAGCATACGACTGGTTTGGCCCAATATCTCTCTGTCTGTTGCTTGGTATGCCATTTCATGGCATCTAGAAATCTTTGGAATCATTATATTTTGTCTAAGACAAGTAGGATATGTTGGAACCATTTTCAAGCCATTTCATACCGAAGCTTCAGGGCCCTAAAATCCAAAGGTATACCCCTTTGGTCTACGACACCCTATATGAAGGCTTGTTCTAAAGCCCATATAGTCTGTGCTCCTGATGTTTATCTTGTATATGGTATTTCAAGTGATATTTTAGGGTCTTGTCATCAAATTGGTATGTCTATCTTGCCTGCTTGATACGTCATTAAGAATTGTATATGCCTCATAAATTCATGCACAAAATCGGTGCCACTCCGAAAGTATTTGATTGTTTTGGCCTAATATCTCTCTATCTATCATTTGGCATACTATTTTGAGGCCACAATATTTTTTCTAAGACACGTAGGAAGCATTGAAATCATTTTTGTGCCATTTCATGCCAAAGCTTCCAGGATGCAAAATTCAGAGGTGTGCCCCTTTGGTTTCAGAAGCCATGAATAAAGGCCTGTTCTGGAGTTGAGATCTTCTATACAGTTGATGGACAGCTTGTACAAGGTCTTTTAGGTGATATTTTAGGGTCTTGTGGTCAAATTCTTATGCCTATCTTGCCTGCTCAATGCATCATGAAGAATTGTGTGCGCCATATAAGTTCATGCATAAATTCCATGCCACTACTAAAGCGTTTGGTAGTTTTGGCTGAATATCTCTTTATCTGTTGCTTAGGATGCTATTTCGAGGCCATAATATTTTGTCTAAGACATGTAGTAAACATTTAAATCATTTTTGTGCCATTTCGCATCGGAGCTTTCGGGCCCCAACATCAAAACTTAAACCCCCTTAGTCTTAGAAGCCCTATATAAAGGCTTATTCGAGAGCAAATATCATTTGTATGCCTGATGGGTAGCTTGTACAGGGTCCTCTAAGCAATAGTTTAGGATCTTATGGCCAAATTGGAATGCCTATCTTGCCTACTTGATGCGTTATTAAAAAATCCACACACTATATAAATTTATGAGCAAAATCGATGCAATTGCGAAAGCATTCAACAGTTTTGGCCCAACATCTCTCCGTCTATTTTTTGGCACACCATTTTGAGGTAATAATATTTTATTTATGACATGTAGGAAGCATTGGAATCATTTTTAGGTCATTCTGTATAAGAGCTTTTGGTCATAAAAATCCAAAGATATACCCTTTGGTTAGAGTACCCCTATATGAAGGCCTGTTTCAGAGCTGATATCGTCTGTACGTCTGACGGGCAGCTCGTATAGGGTCTTCTAGATGATAGTTTAGTGTCTTATGGTCAAATTGATATGCCTATCTTCCCTGCTCAATGCGTTATTAAGAATTGCATATGCCATATAAATTTGTGCGCAAAATCGGTTCTACTACGAAAGCATTCGACTATTTTGGCCCAATATCTCTTTGGCATATAAGAAGCATAATATTTTCTCTATGGCATGTAGGAATTATTGAAATCATTCTCAAGCCATTTTTATGTTGTAGCTTTCGGGCCCCATAATCTAAAGGTATACCCTTTTGCTCTAAGAAGCCCTGTATGAAGGCCAGTTTTAGAGCCGATATCATCTATATGCTTGATTGGAAGCTTGTACAGGATTTTTTAGGAAATAGCTTAGGGTCTTGTAGTCATATTGCTATGCTTATCTTGTCTGCTCGATGCGTCATTGAGAATAGCATATGACATATAATTTCATCTATAAAATCAGTACCACTCCAGAAGCATTTGCCAGCTTTAGCCCAATATCTCTCTTTTTTCTGTTATGTCATTTTGAGGCCATAATATTTTTTTGAGACATGTAAGGAGCATCAAAATCATTTTTGGGTCATTCCACATCAGAGCTTCTGTGCCTCTAATTCTAAAGTATACCTCTTTGGTCTGAGAAGCCCCTTATGAAGGCCTATTCTAGAGCCGATATCATTTGTACATCTGATGTGTGGCTTGTATAGGGTCTTCTAAATGATAGTTTAGGGTCTTATGGTCAAATTTGTATGTCTATCTTGTCTACTTAATGCGTCATTAAGAATTTCTTATGCCATCAAAGTCATGCATAAAATCGGTGCCACTCCGGAAGCATTCAACAGTTTTTGCCCAATATCTCTGTGTCTGTTGCTTAGCACAATATTTTAAGGCTATAATATATCATCTAAGAAATGTAGGCAGTGTTGGAACCTTTTTTTGGCCATTTCGTGTTGGAGCTTTCGAGCCATAAATCCAAAAGTATACCCCTTTGGTTGAAGAAGCTCTGTATGAAGGCCTATTCTAGAGTCGATATCGTCTATACGCTTTATGGGCGGCTTATGTACGATCTTCTAAAAGATAGTTTAGGGTCTTATGGTCAATTGGTATGCATATCTCGCCTACTCAATGCATCATTAAGAATTACATATACCATACAAATTCATGTGCAAAATTAATACTGCAACGGGTGCATTCAACTGTTTTGGCCCAATATCTCATTGTCAATTGCTTGGTATGTCATTTTCATGCCATAATATTTTTGTCTAGGGCATGTAGGAAGAATTAGAATCATTTTTTTAGGTCATTCCATACCGGAGCTTCGGGCCCGAAACTCCGAAGGTATACCCATTTGCATGTTCAATGTGTCATTAAGAATTACATATGCGACATAAATTCATACGCAAAATCGGTGCCACTCTAGAAGCATTCAACTCTTTTAGCCCATTATCTCCCAGTCTGTTGCTTGTAATGCTATTTCTGGGCCAACATTTCATTTATGACATTTTGAAAACATCAAAATCATTTACAGGCCATTCTGTGCTAGAGCTTTCAAGCCCTAAAATCCAAAGGTATATTGCTTGTACACTTGATGCTCAGCTCATTTAGGGTCCTTTAGGTGATAGTTTAAGGTCTTATTGTCAAATTGGTATGTGTATCTTGCATGTTCAATACATCATTAAGAATTGCATACGCCATATAAATTCATGTGCACAATCAATGCCACTCCGGAAGCATTCGATGGTTTTGGAAAAAATATCTCTCTATATGTTGCTTGGAATGCCCTTTAAAGGCCATAATATTTTGTCTAAGACATGTAGAAAACATTAAAATCATATTTGGCCAATTCCATAATGAAACTTTTGGGCCCTAAAATCTAAAGTCATAGCCATTTGGTCTCAGAAGCCCTGTGCGAGGGCATGTTCCAGAGCCAATATTATTTGTATTACTGATAGGAAGCTCATATTGATTCTTCTAGGATATAGTGTAGGGTCTTTTGGTCAAATTGGAATGCATATCTCTCTTGCTTGATAAGTGATTAAGAATTACAAATTCCATATAAATTCATGCACAAAATCAATGCCACTCTAGAAGCGTTCAATAGTTTTGAATGAATATCCCTCTATCTATTGCTTGGCACACCATTTCGAGGCCATACTATTTTTTCAATGACATGTGGAAAGCATTGGGATTATTTTTTTATCAATTCCATGCAGGAGCTTCCAGACCCCAAAATCCAAACATATACCCCTTTGGTATGAGAAACCCTATATGAAGGCCTGTTCCAGACCTGATGTTGTCTGTATACCTGACAGACAACTCATATAGGGTCTTCTAGGTGATAGTTTAGGGTCTTATGGACAGATCGGTATGCCTATCTTGCCTGCTTGATCCGTCATTGAGAATACCATACGCCATATAAATTCAAGCACAAAATCAATGCTACTCCGAAAGCATTCAACTATTTTGGCCAAATATCGCTCTATCTGTTGCTTGGCAAGCCTTTCAAGGTAATAATATTTCATTTAAGACATGTAGGAAACATTGAAATCATATTCATCCCATTTTATAATGAAACTTTCGGGCCCCAAAATCCAAAGTTATACCCCTTTAGTCTTGGAAGCCTTGTATGAGGGCTTGTTCTAGAGCCCATATTGTCTGTATTACTGATGGGAAGCTCATGTGGGTTCTTTTAAACAATATTGTAAGGTACTGTGGTCAAATAGGAACGCATATCTCTCCTCCTTGATAAGTCATTAAGAATTGCATACATCATATAAATTCATGTGCAAAATCAATGTCGCTCTCTAGAAGCATTCGATAGTTTTGGCGCAATATCTCTCTATCTGTTACTTGGCATACCATTTTGAGGCCATAATATTACGTCTAAGATATGTAAGAAATATTTGAATAAGTTTTTGGAAATTTTGTGCAAGAGCTTCTGGGCCCCAAAATTCAAAGGTAGACCCTTTTAGTATGAGAAGCCTTGTATAAAGGCCTATTCAGAAGCTGATATCATCTGTACGCCTGATAGGTAGCTTACATAAGGTCTTCTAGGTGATATTTTAGAGTCTGATGGTTACATCGGTATGCCTATCTCGTCTGCTCAATGCGTCATTAAGAATTGCATGAGAGATATAAATTCATGCCCAAAATCGGTGCCACTTCGAAAGCATTCCATTCTTTTGTACAAATATCTCTCTATCTATTGCTTGACACACCCTTTTAAGGCCATAATATTTTGTCTAAGACATTTAGGAAACATTGAAATTATATTTGGCCCATTCCGTACCAAAATTTTCAGGCCTTAAAATCTAAAGTTATTAATGCGAGCCTATTCCGGAGCTCATATCGTCTATATTACCGATGGCCAGCTCACATCGGTTCTTCTAAACAATAGTTTAGGTTCTTGTGGTCAAATTGGAATGCATATTTATCCTGCTCGATAAGTCATTAAGAATTGCACATGCCATATAAATTCATGCGCCAAAACGGTGCCACTCCAAAAGCATTCGACAGTTGTGGCCCAATATCTCTCTGTCTATTGCTTGGTACACCATTTTTGAGGCCATAATATTTTGTCTAAGATATGTATGAAGCATTAGAATCATTCTTGGGAAATTCCATGCAAGAGCTTCTAGGACATGAAATTGGAAGGTATATCCCTTTGGTCTAAGAAGCCCCATATGAATGCCTGTTCTGGAGCCGATATTGTCCGTACGCCTAATGGACAGCTTGTATATAGTCTTCTAGGCAATAATTTAGGGTCTTATTGTCAAATCGGTATGCATATCTCACCCGCTTGATGTGTCATTAACAATTGCATACCCTATGTTAATTCATGCGTAAAATCAATGCCACTCCGAAATCATTCGATAATTTTGGCCTAATATCTCTTCTGTGTTGCTTGACACACTATTTTGAGGCCATAATTTTTCACCTAAGACATGTAGAAAGCAGTGGACTCATATTTGGTCCATTCGTGTTAAAGCTTTTGGGCCCAAAATCGAAAGGTATACCCCTTTGGTCTAAGAAGCCTTGTATGAAGGCCTAATCTAGAGCCGATATTATCTGTAGGCTTGACAGGCAGCTCATATAGGGTCTTTTAGGCAACAGTTTAGATTCTTATGGAAAAATCGATGTGCCTATCTTTCCTACTCTATACGTCATTAAGAATTGCATATACCATATAAATTCATATGCTAAATCATTGCCACTCCGGAAGCATTCAGCTGTTTTGGCCAAATATCTCTCTGTTTGTTGCTTGGCCCCTTTTGAGGCTATAATATTTCATTGAAGATATGTAGGAAGATTGAAATCATATTTGACCATTCCATATCAAAACTTTCAAGCCCTAAAATCCAAAGGTAAACCCCTTTGGTCTCACAAGCCTTGTACAAGGGTCTGATCCGGAGCCCATATTGTATGTATTACTGATGGGCAAATCATATTAGTTCTTGTAGGCAATATTGTAGGGTCTTATGGTCAAATCAAAATGCCTATCTCTCTTGTTACATAAGTCATTAAGAATTACATATGCCATATAAATTCATATGCAAAATTGGTGTCACTTCGAAAGCATTTGGCAATTTTAGCCTAATATCTCTCTGTCTATTGCTTAACACACCATTTTGAGGCCATAATATTTCATCCAAGAAATTTAGGAAGCATCGAAATCATTTTTGGGCAATTTCATGTCGGAGCTTCTAGGTCCCAAAAATCCAAAGGGATACCCCTTTGGTTTGAGAAGCCATGTATGAAGGTTTGTTCCAGAGCCAATATCACTTGTACAAAGGTTGAGTAGCTCATATAGGGTCTTTTACATGATAGTTTAGGTACTTACGGTCAAATCGGTATGCTTATCTTGCCTACTCGATGCGTGATTAAGAATTGCATGCGCCATATAGATTCATGTGCAAAATTGGTGACCCAATATCTCTCTGTTTGGTGCTTTTCACGCCATATTGAGGCAATCTTATTTCATTTAAAACATGTAAGAAGCATTGGAACCTTTTTTGAGCCATTTTGTGCTTGAGATTTTGAGCCCCAAAATCCAAAGGTGTACCCCTTTCGTCAGAGATGCCTTGTATGAAGACCTGTTCTAGAGTCGATATCGTCCATACTCCTGATGGATAGTTCCTATAGGGTCTTTTAAATAATAGTATAGGGTCTTGTAGTCCAATCAGAATGCCTATCTCTCCTTCTCGATAAGTCATTACGAATCGCATACACCACAAAAATTCATGCACAAAATCTATCACTTCGTAAGCATTCGGTAGATTTATCCCAATATCTCTTTATCTATTGCTTGGAACACAATTTTGAGTCCATAATATTTTGGCTAAGACATGTAGGAAGCATTAAAATCATTTTTTGGCAATTATGTGTCGAGGCTTTTGGGCCCAAAAATCCAAAGGTATACCCTTTTGGTCTAAGAAGCCTTACATAAAGGCCTATTCTAGAATGAATATCATCTATATGCTTGATGGGTAGCTCATATGCGGTCTTCTAGGTGATAGTTTAGGGTATTTGGTCAAATCAGTATGTCTATCTTGCCTGCTCGATTCGTCTTTAAGAATTCAATATGCCATACAAATTCATGCACAAAATCGGTGCCACTCCAAAAGCATTTGGAAGTATTGGCCTAATATCTCTCTACCTATTTCTTGGCATGCCATTTTGAGGTCATAATATTTCTCCTTAGGTATGTTGCAAGCATTGAAATCATTATTGGTCCATTCTGTGCTGAAGCTTTTGGGGCCCAAAATGCAAAGGTATACCCTTTTGGTCTGAGAAGCCCTGTTTAGGAGCAATATCATTTGTACGCCTAACGGGCAGCTCATATAGGGTCTTCTAGGCAATATTTTAGCATCTTATGGTCAAATTGGTATGCCTATCATGCATGCTTGATACTTCATTAGGAATTGCATACCCCATATAAATTCATGTACAAAATCAATTCCACTATGGATGCATTCGGCAGTTTTGTCCTGATATCTCTCCCTCTCTGCTGCTTAGGATGCCATTTTAAGGCTATAATGTCTTATCTAAGATATGTAGAAAACATTGAAATCATTTTTTAGCTATTCTATGCCAGAGCTTCCGGGCTCCAAAATCCAATGGTATACCCGTTTGGTTTGCAAAAACCCTGTATGAAGGCCTGTCCCTGAGCCCATATCGTCTGTACGCCTTATGAGCAGCTCATATAAGGTCTTCTAAGTGATAGTTTGGGGTCTTATGGTCAAATTGGTATGTCTAACTCCCATGCTTGATTCGTCATTAAGAATTGCATATGCCATATAAATTCATATAAAAAATCGGTGTCACCCTAAAAGCATTCGGTTATTTTGGCCTAATATCTCTCTGTCTGTTGCTTTGTACATAATTTGGAGGCCATAATATTTTGTTTAAAACATGTAGAAAGCATAGGAATTATTTTTGGGCCACCCCGTGTCAAAGCTTCTAAGCCCCAAAATCCAAACATATACCCCTTTGATTCGAGAAGCCTTATATGAAGTCCTATTCTAGAGCTAATATTGTACGTATACCTAATGGACAACTCATATAAGGAGTCCTAAGCGATAGTTTAGGGTCTTATGGTCAAATCAGTATGCCTATCTTGCTTGCCCAATTCATCATTGAGAATTGCATACGCCATATGAATTCATGTGCAAAATTGGTACCGCTCTAGAAGTATTTGAAAGTTTTTGCCCAAAATCTCTCTTGTTGTTGCTTGGCACTCCATTTTGAGGCCATAATATTTTCTCTGAGACATATAGGAAGCATTGGAATCATTTTTGTCCAATATCGTGTCAGAAATTTCGGTTCCTAAAATCCAAAGGTATACCCCGTTAATCTAAGAAGCCCTATATGAAGGCCTGTTCCAGATTCAACATACTCTATACGCCTGACTGGTAGCTCATATATGATCATCTAGTGATAGTTCAGGTCCTTGAGGTCAAGTCAAGATGCCTATCTCGCCTGCTTGATAGGTCATTAAGAATTGCATACACCATATAATTTCGTGCAAAAAATTAGTGCCACTGTAGAAGCGTTCGAAAGTTTTGGCCCAATATCTGTCTGTTTGTCGCATGGCATGCCATTTTTAGGCCATAATATTTTGTGTAAAATATGTAGAAAGCATTGGAATCATTTTTGGGCGATTCCATACTGAAGCTTCTAGGCCCTAATATCTAAAGGTATACCCCTTTGGTCTATTCTAGAGCTCATATCGTTTGTACGCCTGATAGGCAGCTCATATATGGTCTACTAGGCAATATTTTAGGGTCTTGAGCTCAAATTGGGATGTGTATCTCGCTTGCTTGATTGCATATGCCATATAAAGCTATGTGCAAAATTAGTGCCACACTAAAAGCATTCGAAAGTTTTGCCCCAAATATATATTTGCCTATTGCTTAGTACTCCATGTCTAGTCTATATTATTTTCTAAGGCATGTAGGAAGTATTGGAATCCATTTTTAGGCCATTCCGTTGAAAGCTTTCAGGACCCAATAACTAAAGGTGTATACCCCTTTGGTTTGAGAAGCCTTGTACGAAGGCCTATTCTTGAGTCGATATCATCTATATGCCTGACAAGCAACTTGTATGGGGTCTTCTAGGTGATATTTTAGGGTCTTTTGGTCAAACTTAATGTGCCTATCTCATCTACTCATGTGTTATTAAGCATTGCACATTCCATATAAATTCATGCCCAAAATCAGTGCGACTCTGATGGCCCAATAGCCATCTGTCTATTGCTTGGCAAGAGATTTTGAGGCCATAATTTTTTTTCTAAGATATGTAGAGAGGATTAGAATCATTTTTAGGCCATTTCATGCTAAAGCTTCCAAAGGTATATCCCTTTAGTCAAAGAAGCCCTATATGAAGGCATATCACATAGCTGATATCATCTGTATGCCTATTGGGAAAATTTTATAAGGTCTTCTAGGCAATAGTTTAGGATCTTATGGTCAAATTAGTATGTTTATCTCTCATGCTCGACGCATTAATAAGAATTGATGCACCATATGAATTCATGCACAAAATTGGTGTCACTCTGGAAGCATTCCACAGTTTCAGCCCAATATCTCTCTATCTGTTGCTTGGCGCACCATTTTGAGGGCATAATATTTTTTCTAACACATCAAAAGCATTGGAACATTTTTAGGCCTTTTTATATCAGAGCTTCTAAGCCCAAAAATCCAAAGGTACAACCCTTTGGTCTGAGAAGCCCTATATGAAGGTCTGTTTCGGAGCCCATCTCATCTATATGAATGACAGGCAACTCGTATAGGGTCTTCTAGATGATAATGTAGGGTCGTCTAGTCAAATCAGTATGCCTATCTTGCCTGCTCAATGCGTCATTAAGAATTGCATAAGCCATATAAATTCATCCGTAAAATCGATACCACTTCAAAAGCATTCAACAGTTTTGACCCAATATCTTTCTATCTATTGCTTGGCTCACCATTTTGAGGCCATAAAATTTCATTTAAGACATGTATGAAGCATTAGAATCATTTCGGGGTCATTCCACGCCAGAGCTTTTGAGCTCCAAAATCCAAAGGTATACATACCCCTTTGGTCCGAGAAGCCCTATATGAAAGCTTATTCCGAAGCTGATATCATCTATATGCTTGATGGGTAGCTCGTGTAGTGTCTTCTAGATGATAGTTTAGGGTCGTGTGGTCAAATTGGTATGCCTATCTTGCCTACTTGATGCATCATTAAGAATTGCATATGGCATATGAATTCATGCAAAAAATTGGTGCCACTCTAGAAGCAATCGGTAATTTCGGACCAATATCTCTTTGTGTTTTCCTTGCCATGCCATTTTTAGGCTATAATAATTTGTCTTAGACATGTAGAAAGCATTGGAATCATTTTTGGGTCATTCCATGTCGGAGCTTCTAGGCCCCAAATACCATATGTGTATCTTTGGCTAAGTAGCCCTGTATGAAGGACTGTCATGGAGCTGATATCATCTGTATGCTTGACGAGCAACTCGTATAGGGTCTTCTAGGCAATAGTTCAAGGTCTTGTGGTAAAATTGGTATGCCTAATGGGCAGCTCATATAAGGTCTTCTAGACGATAGTTTAGGGTCATGAGGTCAAATAAGTATGCCTATCTCGCTTGCTCGATGTATCATTAAGAATTGCATGCTCCATATAAATTCATGTGCAAAATCGGTGCCACTCCTGAAGCATTCAACATTTTTACCCTAATATCTATCTGTCTATAGCTTGGCATGCCATTTTGAGGCCATATTTTTTGGTCTAAGATATATTGGAAGCATTAGAATCATTTTCGGGCCATTCTGTATTGTAGCTTTATGGCCCAAAATCCAAAGGTATACTACCCTTGGCATTTCAAAGCTGATATGATTTGTATGCCTGACTGCAGCCCACATCGGGTCTTTTGGGCAATAGTTTAGGGTCCTGTGGTCAAATTAGTATGCTTATCTCGCCTGATCGATTTGTCAGGAAGATTTTCATTCGTGATATAAATTCTTGTACAAAATCGATGCCACTCTAAAAGCATTTGGCAATTTTGGCTTACTATCTCTCTATCTGTAACTTAGCACACCATTTGAGGCCATAATATTTTGTCTGAGATATGTGAAGCATTGGAAACAATTTTGGGCCATTTCTTGTCGGAGCTTCCAAGACCCAAAATCCAAAGGCTTGGAAGGCTTGAGAAGCCTTGTATGAAGGCTTATTTCGGAGCTACTATCATCTGTACGCCTGATGAGAAGCTCATATAAGGTCTTCTAGGTGATAGTTTAGGATCTTGTGGTCAAATTGGTATGCCTATCTTGCCAACTTGATGCCTCATTAAGAATTGCATATGCCATATAAATTCAATGCTAAAATCGGGGCCACTTTGGAAACATTCGGTAGTTTTGGTCTAATATCTCTCTGTTTGTTACTTGGCTCACAATTTTGATGGTATAATATTTTTTTAAGACATGTAGAAAGTATTGGACTCATTTTTTGGCAATTTTATGTCGGTTCTTCCAAGACAAAAAATCCAAAGGTACCTTTAGTCTAAGAAGCCCTCTATAAAGGCCCGTTCTAGAGCCAATATAATCTGTATGCTTGATGGACAACTCATATAGGGTCTTCTAGACAATATTTTAAGGTCTTGTTGCCAAATTGGTGTGCCAATCTTGCCTGCTTGATGCATTTTCAGGAATTTCATATGCCATATAAATTCATGCACAAAATCGGTATCACTCCGGAAGCATTCAACGATTTTCCCTAATATCTCTCTGTCTGTTACTTGTTATGCCATTTTAAGGCCATAAATTTTTATTTAAGACATGTGGAAAGCATTGGAACATTTTTGGGCCATTCCTAGCTAGAGCTTTCAGATCCAAAAATCCAAAGTTATACCCCTTTAGTCTAAGAAGCCTTACATGAAGGCCTATTCTAGAGCAGATATCATCTATACGCTTAATGAGCAACTCATATATTATCTTCTAGGTGATATTTTGGGGTCTTTTGATCAAATCGATATGTCTATCTTGCCTGATCGGTGCGCCATTAGGAATTGCATATGCCATATGACTTCTTGTGCAAAATCGGTGCCACTACAAAAGCATTAGACAATTTTGGTCCAATATCTCTCTGTCTTTTTCTTAGCATGCCATATTGATGTCGTAATATTTTATCTAAGACTTATAGGAAGCATTGGAATCATTTTCTAGCCATTCCATGGAAAAGTTTTTGGGCCCCAAAAACAAAAGGTATACCCCTTTGGTGTTAGAAATCCTATATGAAAGCTTGTTCTGGAGCCCATATCGTCTATACCCAATGGCCAACTTGTATATGATCTTCTAGGCAATATTTTAGGGTCTTGTAGTCAAATCAGTATGCCTATTTTGTCTGCCCGATGCCTTATTAAGAATTTTATACCCCATATAAATACATGCAATAAATCAATGCCACTCCGGAAGCATTGGGCAGTTTGTGCTTTAAATCCCTCTACATGTTGCTTAGCATACCATTTTGAGGCCATAATATTTCCTCTAAGGCATTTAGTAAGCTTTGAAATCATTTTGGGACCATTTTGTGTCGGAGCTTTTGGACCCCAAAATTCATAGGTATACCCCTAAGAAGTCCTGCATGAAAGCCTATTCCGGAGCTGATATCATCTATATGCCTAATGGGCAGCTCATATAGGGTCTTCTAGGTGATATTTTATAGTCTTGTGGTCAAATTAATGTGCCTATCTTGCTTGCTAGATGCATCATTAAGAATTGCATATGCCATATGAATTCATGCGTAAAATCAATGCCACTTCGAAAGCATTCGACAGTTTTGGCCCAATATATCTCTATTTATTGCTTGGCATGTCATTTTAAGGCTATAATATTTTTTCTAAGACATTTAGGAAGCATTGGAATCATTTTTGTGCCATTCCATGGCAAATTTTTTGGGAACCAAAAACAAAAGGTATACCCCTTTGGTCTTAAAAGCCTTATATGAAGGCATGTTCTAGAGCTGATATCATCTGTACACCTGATGAGTAGCTTGTATATGGACTTCTCAATGATACTTTAGGGTCTTATGGTCAAATTGGTATGCCTATCTTGTCTGCTCAATGCCTCATTAAGAGTTGCATACTACATATAAATCCATGCACAAAATCGATGCCACTCAGAAAGCATTTGGTAGCTTTGGCCCAATATCTCTATCTGTTACTTGGCACACCATTTTGAGGCCATAATATTTTCTCTAAGACATATAAGAAGCATTGTAATCATTTTGGGTTCATTCCTTATTAGAGCTTTCGGGCCCCAAAATCCAAAGGTATACCCTTTTGGTTTGAGATGCCCTGTATGAAGGCATTTGACAGTTTTAGACCAATATCTCTATCCGGTTCTTGGAACACCATTTTAAATCCATAGTATTTCATCTAAGACATATAGGAAGCATTAGAATCATTTTTCATTCATTCCATGGTGGAGCTTCCAGCCCCCAAAAACCAAAGGTACCCCTTTAGTCTGAGAAGCCCTATATAAAAGCCTGTTTCGAAGCTAATATGGTCTGTATGCTTGACGAGCAACTCATATAGGGTCTTCTAGGTAATATTTTAGGGTCGTATGATAAATTAGTGTGCCTATATTGCCTACTCGATGCATCATTAAGAATTGCATATGTCATATAAATTCATGCACAAAATTGGTGCTACTTTTGAAGCATTCGACAGTTTTGACCAAATATCTCACTTTCTGTTACTTAGCGTGCCATTTTAAGGCTATATTAGTTTATCTAAGACATGTAGGAAGCATTCCAATCATTTTTGGTCCATTCCATGCTAGAGCTTCCAGACACAAAAATCCAAAGGTCAACCCTATTTGGCCCAAGAAGCATTGTGTGAAGGCTTGTTTCGAGGTCAATATCATCTGTACATCTGATGGATAGCTTATATAGTGTCTTCTAGGTGATAGTTTAGGGTCTTATGGTAAAATTGATATGTCTATCTCACCTGCTCGATGGATCATTAAGAATTGCATATGCTATATAAATTCATGTTCAAATCGGTGCCACTCCAAAAGCATTTAGCATTTAGACCCAATATCTCTTTGTCTGTTTCTTGGAAAGCCATTTTGAGGCAATAATATTTTATCCAAGACATGTAGGAGGCATTGAAATCATTTTTTGGTCATTCCACATCAGAGCTTTCGGGCCCAACAATCCAAACATAAACCATTTTGGTGTAAGAAGGACTCTATGAAGGCCTTTTCCTAAGCCGATATTGTTTGTATGCCTGAGGAGTAGCTCATATAAGGTCTTGTAAGTGAAATTTCAGGGTCTTGTGGTAAAATCTATATGCTTATCTTGCCTACTCCATGCGTCATAAAGAGTTGCAGTCGCCATATAAATTCATGTACAAAATTGGTGCCACTCTAGAAGCATTTGGCAGTTTTGGCCCAATATCTCTCATTCCGTTGCCTGGCATGCCATTTTAAGGCCATGATATTTCATCTAAGACATAAAAGAACCATTAATCATTTTCGGGTCATTCCAAAGTTATACCCATTTGGATTAAGAAGCTTAGTGTGAAGGTCTATTCCGAAGTTGATGTCGTCTATGCGCCTAACAGGCAGCTCGTATAGTTTAGGTTCTTATGGTCAAATTGGTATGACTAACTCGCCTACTTGATGCGACATTAAGAATTGCATATGCAATATAAATTCATGCCCAAAATCAGTGCCACTTTAGAAGAATTTGATAGTTTTGGCCCAATATCTCTCTGTCTGTTACTTAGCACACCATTTTGAGGCCATAATATTTTTTCTAAGACATGTAGAAACATTGAAATTATTTTCGGTCCATTCCATACTAATGATTCCGGGCCCAAAAATCAAAAGGTAAACCCCTTTGGTCTAAGAAGCACTGTATGAAGGCCTATTCCGAAGTCGATATCATATGTGCACTTGACGGGCAACTCATATAGGGTATTCTAGGTGATATTTTAGGGTCTTATGGTCAAATTAGGATGCCTATCATGCCCGCTTGATGTGTAATTAAGAATTGCATACGCCATATAAATTCATACGCAAAATTTGTGCCACTCCGAAAGTATTTGACAATTTTGGCCCAATATCTCTCTATTTGTCGCTTAGGCCCCCATTTTAAGGCCATAATATTTTGTCTAAGACATATCAAAAGCATTAAAATCATTCTCGGTCCATTCCGTGCTCGAGCTTCCAGGCCTAAAAATCTTGAGTTAAACCCATTTGGTCTAAGAAGCCCTTTTAAAGGTCTATTTCAGAGTCGATATCATTTATATGCCTGAGGAGCAGCTCATATAAGGTCTTCTAGGTAATATTTTACAGTCTTATGGTCAAATCGAGATCCCTATCTTGCATGCTCGATGTATCATTAAGAATTGCATGTGCCATACACATTCACACATAAGATTGGTGCCACTATGGAAGCATTCGGTAATTTTGGCCCAATATCTCTCTATATGTTGCTTAGAAAGTCATTTTGAGGACATAATATTTTTTTCGAAGCCATATAGGAAGCATTGGAATCATTGTCGGGCCATTCCATGTCGGAGCTTTCAGGACCCAAAATCCAAAGGTATACCCCTTTGGTCTGAGAAGCCCTTTATGACGACCAGTTCTCGAAGCCGATATTGTCTGTACACTTGATGGGAGCTTGTAGATGGTCTTCTAGGAGATAGTTTAGGGTCTAGTGATCAAATCAAGATGCCTATCTCACCTGCTCAATGCGTCGTTAAGAATTGCATATGCCATATAAATTTATGCACAAAATCAGTGCCACTCCAGAAGCATTCGATAGTTTTTATCCAATATCTCTTAGCTTGTTGCTTGGCATGCATTTTGAGGCCATAATATTTTGTCCAAGACATGTAGGAAGCATTGAAATCATTTTTTGGCTATTCTGTGCCGAAGCTTTCGCGCCCAAACATCCCAAGTTCAACCCCTTTGGAGCCCTGTAGGAAGGCCTATTCTAGAGTCAAATCGTATGTACGTCTGACGGGCAGCTCATATTGGGTCTTTTAGGCAATAATTTAGGGTCTTGTGGTCAAATCGGGATGTCTATTTTGCCTGCTCAATGCGTCATTAAGAATTGCATAAATTACATAAATTCAAGCACAAAGCATTTAGCAGTTTTTGCCCAATACCTCTTTGTTTGTTGCTTTCCATGCCATTTCGAGGCCATAATATTTATTCCAAGACCTATGGGAAGCATTGAAATCATTTTAGGCCATCATGTGTACCTCTTTGGTCTAAGATGCCTTGAATGAAGGCCTATTTTGGAACTGATAATGTTTGTACGCCTGACGGGCAAATCTTATAGAATCTCTTAGGTGGTAGAGTTTACTGAGTAGTAGTATGGGATCTTGTAATTAGCCTACATGCTTATCCCACATGCTCAATGCGTCATTCAGAATTCCATATGCAATATAAATTTATCCCCAAAATATGTGTCACTCTAGAAGCATTAGACGATTTGATCCAATAATTCTTTGTCTGTTGCTTGGCATGTTTTAAGACTATAATTTTTTTTCTATTAACCTATAGGAGGCAATGATATCGATCTCAAGTCTTTCCACACAGGAGCTTTGCGCCGAAAAATCCAAAGGTATACCTTTTTTGTCTAGGACGTGTTGTAAGCAGGCTTGCACCGAAGCCTGTATCTTCTATACATCTGATGTGTAGCTCTTATAGGGTCTTTAGGGTAATAGTATGGGATCTTATAATCAGTCAGACATGTTTATCTCGCCTGCTTGATGCGTCATTTAGAATTGCATTTGCAATACATATTCATCCCCAAAATCAATGTCACTTTAAAAGCATTCGACAGTTTTGACTCAATATCTCTCTATCTATTGCGTGGCACAACATTTTGAGACTACAATATTTCATCTATTGACGTGTAGGAAGCATTAATGTTGAGCATGGGTCATTCTATACTAGTGCCCATGGTTCTTTCTCGGAATCGCCGGCCCTTTGGTCTTAGAAGTTCTATAATCAGGCCTATTTCGAAACCAATATTTTTTATACATTTGACCGGTAGTTCAGATATGGTCTTCTTGACAGTAATATGGGGTCTTGTGGTCAATTGGATATGTTTATCTTGCATGCTTGATGTCTCACTTAGAATTGCATATGCAATATAATTCATTGCCAAAACTCGTGCCTCCGGAAGGAAATTTTTGCAATCAAATCAAATCAGTGAACATTCAAATTTTTATCAATAAAGCATTTCATACTGATACTCTTTGAAAAGATTATTTGCAAATGCAAATCACGTAGGTGTCTTAACCAACACAATATGTGTATCTCTTCGTTTTGAAGCCTTATTAAAAACTGCATATTCTATAATGATATACGAAATCATACTGCTCCATATTTATTCTGCATTTTCGACCTAATATCTTTTTGTTTGATACTTCGTATCTAAGATTGAGACTCTGCTATGTGATCCATTAGATGTATAGGGTGCAAGAATATCAAGTTCAGGTCATTCTATGGTGGGGCTTTTAGTTACAAGAACTCAAAGCGGTACCCTTTGGTTTATACCCTTCAGCTTAATCAACCAACTGTTTAATAAACTCACCTAGGGACCCAGGCTGAATTCGAGACAAGTGAGAAAGGAGAGCATGGTTGAATCGGAATTAGAGGGAAGGGAGGATACTGAGATGATCAAAATGGGATCTTATGGAGGGAAAGTAAGGCTGTTGAGTGACGGCGAAGACTCTGCAGCGGAGGAGATAATGTTACTTTGGGGAATCCAACAGCCCACTCTTTCCAAACCCAACTCTTTTGTCTCTCAGTCCTCTCTTCAACTTCGCCTCGATGCCTGTGGCCATTTCCTCTCCATTCTTCAGTCACCGTCTTCTTTGGTAATGTCCCTTTTTATCGTTTTATGACCTAAAATAACTAATTGGTTTTGAAGATAATCTTAATGTGTACAAGATTTTATGCAAATTTCGCAAACTTAAATTTAATCAACTGGAATTGCTTTTTATGCGTTAAAGCATTTGAATCTGTCATCAATATTTTCTAAATCGTTGTTGCAGTCAGAGGTTCACTTATTGCTCTTAGAATTGCAGGGCACGCCTGGAGTAACTGGTTCGGTAATGTGGGATAGCGGAGTCATATTGGGGAAGTTCTTGGAGCATGCTGTGGATTCCAAGATGCTCGTTCTTCAAGGAAAGAAGGTTGTCGAGTTAGGTTCTGGCTGTGGATTGGTAGGGTAAAGAATAACTCATCTTAATTTCTCACTTTTACTTTTCACGTGTATGGTATGATTTCTATTAGTATTTCTTCGAATAGTTATTGCATAGATGAAAATATATGTTGTCAAAGCTCTACCTCTAAGGTCATTTGACCTGATTTCATGTAAACAAACTCATTAAAACTCTTTTAGTTAATTTATGTACGAATGCCTAACTTAAATGTTGTTATAATCCTAGTTTATTAGTTAGATGAGGGGTATTGCAAGGTTCCCTTTTCCCACTTGAACTTGTTCCTTCATATTTTTGGTTTCCAGCTGCATTGCAGCGCTCTTGGGTGCTCAAGTTAAGCTCACTGATCTTCCCGATAGATTGAGGCTACTGAGGAAGAATATTGAAGCCAATCTAGGACATGGAGATGTGCGGGGCTCTGCAGTTGTTAAAGAACTTATATGGGGAAATGAGCCTGACCAGGATTTGATGGAACCTTTACCAGATTACAGTAAGCATGCTTTTCTATCTGTATATAACAAGCAACACATACTTTAAAATGCACAACACTCCTCTCAAATTACTAAATGTCACCAAAAGAATGCTGAATACTCAGCCTATAGATTTTGAAAAAAAAAAAAAAACCTTATTTTGACTGCTCTAGTGGGCTGTATATATGGTGCTTCTCATATGGCATTTAGCCCCTCCATTTGCTAGGATAGGCAATTGGATGTTTTAATGTTTTCATATGACATTTAGCCTCCCTATTTGCTAGCATAGGCAATTGGATGTTGTAATGTTTTCAATTATTTGCTGCATTGTGTTTTAAATGAATTCTGGATTTGGAGACTTCATTAAATGTCCCATTAGTGAAAAGATTAACTTAGATATTGATATTGAGATTGTAAAATGAAAGAAATAAAAGGTAAACAATACTTTCACTACGATGTGCTTTTCATAGGGGGCTTCAACCTTAATTCGTCATTTTACAAGTCGTCCTGTAGTTATGGACATAGAAGCATTGATGTATCGGTTGTCATGGTCAAAGTGATGTTCAATTTGTAACTATTGCAACTATTGCTTTGGTGATTTTCTTTAAGGCCTAATGATTTTGAAAAATTCTAAACTTTGTTTTTCAATTGTATCATTTGTTGTTTAACTTTATCATTTCAGTTTGGAAGTTCCTGCTTATTTTTTAAATCATATACAATGACTGGTGCTTATTCCCATGTTGATGTTGGAGTTGAGGACTTTTGACATGGAGAACAGTTCTTGACTTGATGGTTTGAGATCCTCCTGAGCCCTAGAATCACTAAAAGGCAGTGCTTTACAAAATTTGATCTCAGAAAGCATTTTAATTTGCTCCATGAGAAGGTAGAGTTTTGCATAGCATTATGTTTGGTGGCTTTTAGGTCCCAAGGAAGCCACTTCTTCCAAATCAATAAGTGATGTTTCTTCTTTTTCTACTTTAACATAGGCACATGCCCCAAACCCATTGGACACAATCGAAAAAAATTTATGAATCAATAAAATTAAAGGTATAAGATAAAATTGAAAAGTGCACAAAGTTTGGGACCATTATCTCTTTCTTTATGTGAATGATTCAATTTCATATTGAAAGAAGAATAATTGCAAGTTGTTAATGCTTTAACACCTAAAGGAAGTATAGTCATCTAGTAATAATTCTTGTGCTAATTCATTAGACGTAGAAATTGAGTAATGGAAATGATTATGATGTGTAAATGAACACAATCAACAACTTAACTAAATCCAATGAAGCTTTAGTTCTTATTACAGGTGATACTAAACATGTATGCTTGATGGGTAACTGGTGAATTGCTTTCTAATCCAGCTGAGATTGCATGATAATAACCATGTTGATTTCAGAATAATGGGAAAATGGTATTTCAAGTTAGGTGGATGAATTAAGATAGCCATAAAAGTCTTGAATACTAATATGAACAAATCTTTATATAGAATATTAATTAACAATGATATGAATTTTCATGAGAAGACTAAAACAAGTTTACATGATTACAAGGCATCCTCTAATTTTCCAGCTCAATTTCCGTTCTTTCAGTTCTTGCCGCATTGTCTTGGGTTATATGAGTATCTCTTTTTCTATTGATCACTTGAGTATTAATTTTTAGATAGATTGCGTAGAAGCTTGATACAAGAACCATTTTTCTGATTATGTGGGCTAGATGAATCTGACTGTTTGTTTGGAAAATAAGTGGAGGAGGAAGATTGGAGAGAGATTTTACCTGTTCTCTTCTTGTTTAAGAGTGGATGCATAAATTTTTCTTGTACTCTTTAATCTAACAACAACATTGCAGCATCCTCAGGTTAATGTCTATATTTTTGCTGTTTCAGTTCTAGGGTCAGATGTGATCTATAGTGAAGGAGCTGTGATGGACTTGTTGGAGACATTAGTGCAACTATGTGGAAACCAAACAACAATATTTTTGGCTGGAGAGCTTCGGAATGGTGAGGATCTCTTTTCCCTTTCTCCCTCGTCCTAAATTCAGTTTGTTTGCGTAGCATTGGAAACTTGTTCTGCAATGAATGGTTTTTTGGTTGACCCTAGGAAAATTTGGATCTGGGCATCCCTTTTCCATGTACTAATTTTAATATTCTTAATTCTTGTTGTTGCGTAGATACTATACTTGAATACTTCTTAGAGGCTGCAATGAAGGATTTTGTCATTGGCCGTGTGGAGCAGTCGCAGTGGCATCCGGAGTATTGCAGCTGTCGAATAGTGTTGTATGTTTTGGTAAAAAAAGTCAGGCGAATGAATCCATAAATGGAAGTCTCTGGTCACAATATCTGCAAATAGTCGTTTGTTTGCCTGAGTAGTGGCTACCAAATATGCTTTTAAAGCTGGGAAATTGTGTGTTTCGAGATTTGATCTCATACCAGCATATTACTTTCCAGCATTTGGAGTATATTGAACGTATCAACATTTGTATGGTTTGGTTCATTTTGGAATTAAAATGGGAAGGGAAATGAAAGTTTAAATTGAAAGAATCCTATTCCATTTTATTTCCTCAATAATTGAATAGAGATCGCCAGTTAGATTAGGAATTACGTTTGCAAATTTTCAAAAAAAATGTGTTTATTTTGGAATTCTCTTAGATTGCATGTTCTTGCCTTTGGTTCATTTCCTTTGAACGTTTGCTTCAACAATTGCTCTTGTTCAAAGAAGATTACTTGGAAAAATTCTCTTAGATTCTCTTCACAACCTGTATCTTGAGATGATGTAGACATGATGTTTTACATCGCTGCAATGGTGGAGGTTAAAGGATTTGAGAAATGCTTCAAACCAGGAAAGTGAATCAAATTTTACAGTTACAATTTCTTAATTGACCAAAAGAAGCATATACATAACTGTTTGGCGAGAAAGAAAGTGCAATGCCGACCATATGTAGATTACAAAGAGAGGGAGCCATCAGTTATCATTCTTCAACTAATGTAGATTACAAGGCTGACTATATGAATATGAATAGTCAGAAGTCTGCCTATCCTAATTATAATTTTCCACGTAGCAGTTGTACATTTGAAATGAAGATAAATTTGCATCTCAAAGTGAAAAATCAACCCAAAAAAAAAGGCCAAATGTCAACTGTAAGTACTTGTCCATTTCAGCAAATGAAAATTTTGTTTTGAAGTACATCAGTAACAATCAAATTCCCACACAGTATTTTGCTTATACAACAGAGCCTGAAGAAAAGCTTTCAAGGGGTTATTTATTTCCTCTATCATGAGACTAGAAAAGTTCAAGGATGTGCTCTCCATGAGAAATTAGAGGTAAATTAGCCACCATTAACAAAAATTATAGCATTTTGAAGTTCAAATAAAGAACCTGATAACATATCACCCTCATGTCTCATTGGGGAACAAAGAACTATTTTGGCATGTGAATGACACAGCGTAAACACTTTCCTTCCTTCATAAGATTGAATGCTTTGTTGATATCTTCAAATTGCAGATTGTGTGTGATGAACTCATCAATTTGAATTTCCTATATATAAAAAAATAGGCATGTTTAGATTTGAGAAATACTTGGTATATGTCAGTGCCATCAATAACAGATTTCATAACCATGACTACTTTGTAATTAGCTATATCAATTATACAATTTGGCATTGAGAATAAAGCTCTTGTCTTTATAATATCTATGCAAATAAACAAAGGAACAATAAACCAACCATCAACCTTGCAAATTAATTCAGAACACAAGCAGCAGGCCAGGTGTTTTTATGTCCACAAGATGTTCTACTACTTACAATAGGTACTCGTGCAAACAAGATAGCATATAGTTTTACCGTTTGGATACTAAAATTAAAACGCAGAAGACTACTTTCATCAACAATGGGAGACTGATTTGTAAGGTTAAAGGATAATTCAATAAGGACATGTTAATTGCTAATTACAGAATTCTTACTGTTTCAGTTTAAAGTTTAAACAGGTCAAACCATGTAACAATTGGAAGATGTTTAGATAACATAGAATGAACACAGAACAATATGAATATAACCATCATGGAGACAGCCCAAGTGCACACAACATGCCATCCAATGAAAACCACAATATTTTTCAGACTATGAAGTATAGTAAATAAAAGTTAAAAGCAACAGCATTTCAAAATTCAAAGGCTAAATCAATATGATATAGTAATTAGGTCTTTTTATTACGATGATACAGCATTTTTTTGCCAATTTTGACCTGTGAAATAATTGATACTAAGTTTTCAAAATGGAGTAAGTTGAATCAAAAGAAAATTATAGGATATAATTGAAAAAAAGAAAATGCTGGAGTAAATTTGACCAATACCAATACATTGTTTAAAACCCTGGCATGGACACCTCTTGTAACAACCTACAATCCCAAGGTGCGGTTTGTCTCTAGGTATGAATAAACATCATCTAATTGTCTGGCTATACAAGGACAAAAGAGGTAGTGCAAGAGAGAGCATATGAAAAATATTTTCAGCTAAAATGCCTTGAGTCAATAAATACGATGATCCACTGCAGAAAACAACAGAAGCAGTCACTAAGGAATGATCTACAAGAAAATATGGTGCCTTGCCTTTTTCAGATACATGTCGACTAATGAAGGAAGATCTGATTTAGGTTTCCATCCTCCAAACAGAGATCCTTTTAATGTTCTTCCACTGAGAAGCAGTCCATAGTGAGCAGATATTTCAGGTTTCACTTTTGGTACGCCAAGAGTAACTGTTAATCCCCACCCCTAACAGGCACAGGAAAAATTCAAATCAACCAAACCAACTACCAGCTTTTTACAAATAAAAACCTCTAGTATTGAATGAAAAGCAATTACATCACAGCAAGATTGTAATGCTGTAGTAACCATTCCAGTATCACCGATACACTCAAAAGAGTAATCTGCCCCTCCGTTGGTAATAGACTTCACAACCTGAAAAAAACGACACCACAAAAACAAATGAAATTCAGATAATAGGATGACACAAAACACATACCTTCCATAGGCATTTGTTATGGAGCTACCATATTTAGGGTAGTTTTACTGCTATTTAGTTATTCAGTGTTTATCATGTTATTATCAGTTTCTTTGTTAGTGGGTATTAGTGGGGTGGTTAAGCAAGTTATTTATAGTAATGGATAGTTATTAGTGGGTAGTGAGTAGTTTTAGCTTTACATTTAGTTGTTTAAAAGGCTGTCATACTAGGAAAAATGTAAGCAGAATTTTATGAAAAGGTTTTGAATTCCTAAAACTCAGAGATTGTAGAATTCAATCTTAACGAACTCTAAGAGATTGCAGATTCTCTCTACCATTGATAGAAGGAAGAAAACTCCTAAGATACCCATCTCAAACCTGATCCCCTAATTCAAAGACCCATAACTAGATCCAAATTTAGGACCGTAACAGCATAGCCTGCAACAGTCTTAATCTTGACCAAAGTCTGATTTGTAAATTATTATTCCCTGAAGCATCTAATAGTAAAAAACGTAAGCAATCAAATTATGTAACTTTTCAGGCTTGTTTGACCAATTTCCTATTTTATTCTACATAAAAAGTTCTGGCCTCTACAAGCATATTTGGTTTTAGTTGAATTAAAATTTTTCTTAGGGTGAGAACTTGGGATTCTACATAACAGAAGGTTGCTTCTAATGTTCCCATTTTCTCTTTGCTTGTGCCAAAGACATCACGTTGGTCAATAGTTCCCCCAACATATTGATATCTATCGTCACCTCAACCAGTCCCTTGGGTGCTTTAATGTTTGCTTTTCTTTCCAAACATTTCCAATTTTCTAATTATGCTATCTTTCAACAGCCCCTTGCATCAGTCTAAATGTATATTATAATGTAACAGATGAACAATTTCCCGATTGCTAGTATTTAGTTAAATGATACCTGTTGAATAGGCTGATTACTGTCATTTGGGTTGATAAATTGTGTTACTCCAAAAGCCTTTGCTGCACCAATAAGCGCAATGTCAACAGGATCCAGAGGCACTATACTGCCTTTTAACACAGATTTGAAGTGCAAATGTAAATCATACCTTTCTCATGCTTCTCAGGGTTAGTATCAATACCAATTATTTGAGATGCCCCTCTAAGTTTAGCACCTTGTGCAACCTAATCTCAAAATACTTAACAAATCAATATTATGATGATGTAGTTAACTGCAAATGATTTTCAGAAAAAAAGCCTGGCAAAGTTGACGCTAAATCATGTACTTACAGAAAGGCCTACAGTTCCAAGACCAAAAATGACAACAGTTGAACCTTCAGATACATTAGCAACATTCCAAGCTGCACCCAAACCTACAATACAACCTCAGTTGTAATTAATCTGAAAAAACATTACATGCTTAATTGTACATTATAGAGATGATGCTCACTTTATTATCTCAACTTTTTATTATGAAGAAATATCATCATAAAAATGTACATGTTCATAGTTAATAGATAATTTCTCTCTGTGCTAACACAATCAATTTCTAACACTGTGTATGTGTATTAATTCCAGATTGACTTCATTATTATATGATTTTAACTCTGAATACCTGCAGCTACTCCACAACTCAGAAGGCATATTCTCTCCAAAGGTGCAGCTGGGCTAACTTTTACAGCACACCCAGTGTGCACCACTGTATATTCACTGAAACTTGAAACAGCACAATAATGATAAATGGGCTTCCCTTTAATTGAGAAGCGGGTCCTCTGATCACTATGCATTACACCTTTCCTTTCCAGACCTAGTACTTGGCACATGTTGCTTTTACCGGATATGCACTGTCTGCAAGTCCTGCATTCTCCTGTGAATACTGTAAGCACATGGTCGCCCTCTTCAAACTCAGTCACTCCCTCTCCAACACACTCGACAATCCTGAAAATTTCAATAATAAAAACTTCACTCAAATAATTGCCCTCACTGCAGACACAGTTATCTTTCTTCTATACATATTACTGACATCTATATGAGTTCTAACCAGAGCTACAAGTTTGGTGCCTCTCTTTTTAACATAAAATAAAATTACCTTGTAAGCTCTTAAACATGGCAGATGTTATCTGAAACTAAGATAATTATGCTCTTCGAGATATATATACTTTACTTTTGGATTTGCTCTACAATATTGACCCACATTTATAATTCTAGCTCCAGCCTTCTCACATCAAGCTCTAATAGATGGAAACTTCTTGAAATTCTACACATACATCGAGTTTCAAATGGACTTCAAATAAATCTGTTAATATGGAGAAATTCTATTTCCATATGACTTTTTACTTGTGAACAGGCATGTAGAGCATCATTTGACTAGATTAGAAAAGGGAAAGGTTAGTGGAGACCCTGATGCTTCATGACCAAATATCCGAGGAAAAATAGCCTGCATATAGAAGTATGTTATATTTATTAGTCCGTTGATTGTTCAGCCACCGGAAGTGAGAAATAGGGAATATTAGAGTAAAAACACCCTCAATTATAACTGCACAACTAAAAAGAAATAAGTATGATGTGAGTGTATGGACTATTTATTTCTTAACATTAATTAACAGGAATAGTTGGGTAGGATGGCAGTTTCCTTGTTTCATAGATTTTTAAAGTACAATATAAAACATGTGTAGAAATCTGAATAAACTAACTTTAATAATCTAATCATTTTTCCCATCATTCTTACAATGCTAATTTTCCCAACTTTCCTTCCTATCCATCTGTTCCCTACTCTCAAACAAATTCAAGAAGAAGAAGAAGAAGAACCTGAGATTCCCAAGCAGAGAGGTCGCTACGGCAGAGAGAGGTGGAGAACACTTTGATCCTAATCTCTTGCGGCTGAGGTGGGCTCACTTGTACTTCCTCCATCAGCAAAGCCTGTCCAGGGCCCCAAGCCACCGCAGCTTTTCAAAGGAAGATTTTATTCAACGTAATGTAATTAAAGCATGAATAAAAACAAACAGTTTAAAAAAAAAAAAAAGAAAAACCTTTGCAGGTGATCACATTATGTATTGAAGAGGACGACGAACACGACGACATTTGGAGTAGTAGGAAGAGAAGATGATTCTGCGGATCAGCGGCCAATTGAAGATGGTGATGCAGACAAGTATCTTAGCAGCAGCAGCATTAGTAGTAGGTAGGTGATTTAGTTGGTGTAATAAAGAAACACGAATATGTTGTTGGTTCGGTTGTTGAAACTTGAGACAGACACCAACTCCGATGTCTCAGCCTTCTGCACCAACCACCTACTCATCGGTCAACTTTCACTTTTCATTTTTTCATTTGACACCCTCTATTTTTGTGGGCTTTCAACTTACGTGCCAGTATCTTTCCCTTCTTAGCTTGGAGGCCCGCTTAGGACAAAAATACTTTCTCATTTGTTCCTTCTGCATTGAAATATTTTTCTTGTTTTCTTGAGGGACTCACTCTTATGTCTCACCATAACTCTTCTTTCTTTAAATTCGTATTTGATTCGTTTTTATTTGGATACAGATGCAATTTCTTGAGAATTTATAAAAATAGAAAATGACATTTATCTTTTAATTCATTATAAAAAATAAAAAAAAACTAGTTAATTCAGAGTTCATTTAGCTAACCCACTTTAAAGGTCAAACCTTTTGCAATGCAATTATTTCTTATTAGATCAACAGATTTTACATTATGACAATTTTGTTAGAAGAGATACGTCATTTCCTCTCTATTGATTTGAAGTGATTAATGAAATGAAATTCTAATATTTAATATTCAGAAAAACCTTTTCTTTTTCGATTTCAGTTTCTTGCAATATGAATTTATAAATACTACAGCTTCTTTTTTATCTCATCTGTTCACTTCTTTTTGTCATCTTCAAGGTCTCAAGCCGAACACTTTTAACATCAGATCATTCAAGCATAAAAGGAATCAATTGGGACAAGGCAAGTCGCTCTCGACAGATGCTGACACCACCCGTTCATTCGACGTCGTTTTGTATTATATTAGCAACTTCTCAAAAACGGATAATACTTCCCTGTCAAACACTACCACTTTCTACATCTGAAAGCTATAATCATACATTCATTTCAAAATTTGGATACACCAAAATAAATATGAATACTGCATTATAATATTATTATTATTATATAGGAACTAAGAAATTATTAATTAATTACGATTTATATTAAACTAATCTTTACTGTAACAAAAGATGGCGAAGCAAAGAGTATTAATAACTAAGATGATGTAATAATGTTCTTAACTTAGGAATGAACATCCTTTAACTTCCTATTGCCCATCATGCAAACTGAACGAGAAAAAAATGACAAATTTCTAGTAGTAGGGAAGAACCACACTCACCCAGTAAGAAAATATTTCACCAGTCTTTAAATCAATGAACACATGCATTTTCATTATATACACACACATATATAAAGCAGTGGATAAAGAAGAACGAAAAAGAAAAACTCCACCTGCATAAACAGCTTCCGTGACTTGTGCAATTAAGCAAAATGGAAAAGAGACGGTCAGTGGGCAACTTCAACAGTCCTCATATAATGCGTAAGTAATTTTAACAATAAAAAAATGTAAATCATTCAGCAATTGGTAAGGTTCCTTTTGATGAGCCGTGATGAAATGTAATGCAATATAATCAAATGCATTTTTAGCATAATATTTACACTAGAAATGGATTTGTTTATTATATTACACTATGTTCAACTACGGCTCATCAAACGAAGCCTAAGATTTTAGACCAACATGGCATAAAACACCAGCCTGTAACTCAGCACTCCTGGCATCCTAGTAGAACATAAAACATCAAGTAATATGCATCGAAGGGCTTTAATCCTTAGGCCTCATCTAGTTGCAGAATGATCAGAATAATTATTCCATGTGTAAATTTGAACTAAATTTGAGAATATCTTTTGACACAAAATAGTTATTCTACTCCCTCCCTATTCCATGCTATTCACCTACTAGTATAGGTGTTGAGGGTAGGATGGTATGGGGTTGGCTCCGATCTTAGATTCCAATCCTACTACCAATCAAAGACACACATGGAAAATGATTTATGGATCGTAAATCAAAATATTCGATAAAGCATATATAATAATTATGGAAAGTTACAGTAAAATTGACATGATGAGAAAAATAAACAAAAATCTATAGTATGAGTGTATCAGGTAAGTGGGTGATCATGGTAACCTTTACAAGGATTAAACATCAACTTGACTACATAACACATCTGAAAATTATGACATCCAAACATAGAACTGACCTGGCATCTACACTGGAAGCCTCGTAAAATGTTATCATACATGATGTGCAGTAATCCAAAAATAGACATATTCTACAATTGAGTAAGCTGATGTCAATACTTATTTTTTATTGCCACTCAATAACAAACTTTTATCTGCACTATTGGCTGTTTCTTCATGGCAAACCTGTTCCTTGGCCATCACAGGTGGACTTGTTACAGACCCGTGAACCTGTCAATTTATTTCCACCAAGCTTATGATATGAAAGAGAAACATATTGGGAAATATTGAATTAAAGCAACGGTGATGGTTTTACCGCAGCATGAGACTTAAGTGAAAAAGCATCATTAACAGGCAAAACAGAAGAGTCTGAAGGTCTGTGGAACAACAAGTGAGCTATAGATCGATCTATGGGATTTGTATCAGTTTCCATATCAAGGAAGCCAGTGCCCCTGAATAAGCCAACCATTAAAATCAAAGAGGAGAGAGAGACAGAGAGGACAGAGAATTAAGAAGAAAATGGCTGAAAAATAAAGAATGGAGTGAGCAGTGAGCATACCTGTTTGTTTCTTCATCCATCAATGGACCACTTGAGTCTTTGTCATCTCTCTTACCACCACTTCCATTCACACAATTATGCCTCTGTTCAGCACTCCTAGCCAAGCGATACAGACTGTCTCTTATGCACAGTTTTGTCCTAATATCCAACTGAATTCAAGAATGTTCAGCCCACTTAAAAGCCATTAATGCTAAACATACAAAGGGAAAAAAAAGTAACTCCTCAAAGAATTAGGACTAAGGTTGGAATTCCTCTACCTTTAAGTTTTAGGATTAGTTTATGCATATGAAAACGCATGCTTGTAATGCCTTATTATTAGATAGAAGCCAATAAAATTTCATCAATTTTATTTTTTATCCTTCTGTTTTTTTCTTAAGTTATGTGATTCAATTCCAATGTTAGAAGTTGTGAAGCTTTCTCGACAGGAGTGAGTACTCAAAACATCCTATTGTGTGATGTTAACAATTTATTTTTTGGTTACTTAATTTTTCCTCTATTATTCTGAAGAAATCTGGCAAGTTAAGTCTTAAGACCTATTTCCCAATTCCTGCAAACCCTAGCCCTAATCTCCTAAAAGTTCACCCTAAGCTATCCTCTGTCACTTTTTTTCCAGTATGTTTTCTCTCAAAATATTATATTATAATATCATATGTATAATTCATCTGGTTGATCCTTTTCTTCTTTAAAAACAATATGACAGCTGTTGGTAAGTTCAGACTGACATTGATAATTATCACACCAATTAGCCACAAATGCATATCCAAGATTTATGTTATGTAATGCTTATGTCATATGTATATCCAAGATTCATATTAGTAATTAATATAGGACAAATGACAAATTTAGTTTGTTCTTCAGAATTGCAAACAAATTTCCTAACTGAGTAAAATATTGTGTTTTAAGCTTAATTAACATGCCTAGTTGGCAAAAAAGTCTATATATATTTACTGTTCACAAAAGGCATCCATTTTTAACTTTTTATTTTTTGTTCCCTCTCTTCCCTTATTCCACCCCTTGCCTAATGTGCTTCTTCACCAACATGTTCCAGGCACACCAAGAAAATATTGTGTCCATTTTCAACTAAAATGGATCAAGGTAATATTTCTGCTGTGGTATCAAGAAGCTTTGGTTTTCTATCAGAGAAGAGCAAGACAGCAACTTGTTGGCTTTCAAGGTCATATTGAAAGAGTGAACAGAAGTTCTGATCCAACTCCCTAGCCTTCACCTTGGAAATAGTAACCATTCAGGTAAACCCAAAAACTATTTGGAACACCCTCATTTCAGCATTGTCTTAGACTGACATATAACGAGCCCAGTTGTCACTACCATGAACCACTATGCCACGTATCAGTCACTAAAAACCTCTACTTCATGGTAAAAAATCATCTGTCTCTAGAAACCTCCCAACCCTTCTCCAATAGTAGCTATGCAAAGTTTAAAATGCCAAAAGAGTCGCTACTGCTGAGTCAAGTACCTCTCATGTAGAATCAAGTGTTTCACCTAATTCTCACCATTCCTCTACACAGAGTAAGAATTGAGCTGTATCTCGCTCAATTTCTCTAAAATATTTTCCAAATATAATTATGCTTGGATAGTGACTTTGATATTGAGGTTCTGAGGAAACCTGTAGCATTAGTTTATATGTAAATTCACTTTTACGAATCAGATCTTAGAGTTTTATTTTATAGGGGTGGAAAATCTTTGTTTTAAATTTCTCATCATTTGCAATCTCAGGAAATGAACAAGGGAGAGAGAGAGTATTTTAAACATGTCCATAAGAAAAATATTCTTTTTGCAAGTAAGACTTGTGAATTGATCAAGAACACAATATTTTAGTCACTTGACCAGCATTGCAACCAATCATGAAGTACATGGCAAAAATTGATAAATAAAATAAATGGTCAAGATTCAAATTGCATGTCAAATTCAGGAATTTGTTCATCATTTTGCATTAATTTATACATGGTTACTCAAGGCCATTCCGAACATGTAGAGTTACAGAAAGAGTACAGCCAAATTTCGTAGTTTTTAAGTAATAGGCTACCCCAAGAACACAATGATTCATTTTATTATGTTTTCAAAGTTTTATAAATTACCGTACCTGTTCCATGACATGTTGAAGCTGGCGAAAACTAGTTGCTTCAAGCGAGATTTCATCTAACACTGAACTCATGCAGGAGCTTTCCTGTGCATTTGAACCATCTAGCTCTGCCAGAATCCCCATGCTAACTCCCTCAATATCACTGTGACCTTCAACCTCGTACTCAGACTGAGGTGTTTGATTCTGAACTGAATCATAAAATACCATCGGATTTGCAATATTTGCACATTTGAAATTCTTGGCATACTGAGAATGCAAATCCTGGTGATGAAATAGTTTTTCCCTGTCATTTGTTATAACAGGAGCCTCTAACAACGGGCCCTGAGAGCTTTCCATGGATTGCACTTGATTTGATGCAAATGAAGACTCCTTTGGAGAAGGGGATGGTAGACCATTGCTTTCAGACTTGGTTCCGGATTGACTAGGACAGACTGAAGTTTGATCTGAAGAATGACCACATTCCATGTGCACATATGGAGTATTTGTCTGTGCGTAATCCAAGGGATCGGATCTGGTATCTTGTTTAATTTGCTGAACACCTGGAGGAGAAAAACATGATTTCACAAGTCCCAAAGTAAATACTTGGTATCTGCAAATTGCTTAAAATTACCATTACGGTGAAAAGAACCACCATTGTCTAGGTTCCTTTCTTTTCTCTTTCCTTCTGAGTGGTTTCGATGCCTTGCCTGACCTTTGTTGGAACTGATCTGTCATGCAACACCAGAATCAAAAGCAAATTTGCTGTTAGTTCAGAGAATGCTGAAGATTTCAAGATGCAACACTGACAGTTTAAGCATGGGAATTTCTAGCAAATCACGCTCAAAATCATATGGCATGAACCTGTTGAAAATTAAACCAATGGTCAAAATGAAATTGATCACAATCTTTGTCAAACAGGATTAATATTACAGTTGTTTAGAGTATTACAATGCAATGCCTTTTAGTGGCGCATTCTCTCAGCAATATCTTAATAATTTAGGTAAACTTTAACAGCAATCACTAGCCATGCGATTGATGCACATCGAACTTGGTGGATTCCAATTTGTTTCTAGCAAATCACCAAACATTGGTTGAGTAACAATAAGATCCAGCGAAAAAACCAATGTGGCATCCATGCCAAATAAGTTTGATATATTTTATAGTTTTAGTGAGCCAAGCTAATACTTTATTCTTCTCTCCCTCTCTTCCCACTCTCTTCTATCTGCCCTCCCAGGCATGATAATACATCTATAGTATGCAAATAATTCTAATTCCACAAACTGCATAAATCAATTCATTAACCTGTCATAAATCTTTATCACTGGACGATACAATGGGCCAATCTATCCAATCAAGAAATAGAAATAGAAAAATGGAATCAAAGATATTAAAGTTGATTGAAGTTTTCTGATCAACTTTATACTAAGATTGTAGAATCTGAGAACAGGGAGGAGGGTGAATGGGGAGAAGGATAGGGATGTGGGAAAAGTAAGAGGAGCATAAGCAGAAGAAGGAAGAGGAGGACGACAAGAAGAGGGATGGTTAAAACAAGGAGGGAGAGTTTAAAGAGGAATAAAGAGAAGTAAGGGAATAGAGCAAACATAGAAATATCACATTTATTTGTTTATGTGTTTTATCTGTAGCCTGTAGGTAAGGAGACAGAAATGGATGAGAGTGGAAAAGAACGAGGGACAAACAGGGACGAAGCCGGGATTTAAATATAATGGGGACAAACAATATGACACAAGTCAGGAGGGGCAAAGCAGTTGGAGCACTTTAAGAATCATTGAGAAACCAAGGTTCGAACCTCATAGATGTAAAGCTTTTTTTTTTCCCCTCCAATGAGAAGGGGGATTCGTCCCTGGGGACAAATAAGTACTTGGTAGCCTCACTAAGACTACAAAATATGTTCAAACCAAATTCAGATTTCCGACATGGTTTTGGCCAGAATCAGGACTAAGTGATCCAATCCATACATTAGTCCATGTTAATTATTCATAACAAACAAGTAATTTAGTGACTTTAATAGACATTAGAGATGAGTTAAAAATGGAAGTGCCTATATAATGTTATACAAGGCACTGGGAAGCTGCTAGTGGAATTATTGTTGCTTGATAAATGTAAAATTGAAATATGAGGAATCATTTGAAACATGAAGACTTACGAACCTGTTCCTTATGCATCAAGCTGTCCTTACTCAAAGATGTTGTATCTGATCCATTGGAAAATTGTAAGTGACCGAAACCAGAATGATCAGTAACACCAGCAGTAGTGGAACTTATTTTTTCACCCATCGATACACTCTTCTTGGCTGAAGGACCTGCATTGTTTACCCTAGAAGCTTCATGATGTTCTGATTTGGAATTCAATGCACTTGCCTCGGAACTCAAAAACTTTGAACCCAATTTCAATGCATCTTCAGACCCTTCGATAGAATGCGATGACGAAAACCAGCACAAGTCATCCTCATTACTGAGACTTCCCAATCCAAATGTTGAATCACAGCTTCTGCAAGAATAAGGGAATACAAATACAATCCATAGTCACATCTATGCATACAATTGTCCATGCCAAAAACACAAATAAATGCACACAGAAGTACACATATTCTCAAGAGGACACACTTAACTGCTTCAAGCTTAGAAATTTTAGCATCTAAAGCTGGAATCCCACTACATGAAGGGCATTCACCCCCTACCGTATATGCCCATCTGCTCCAATGTTGACCAACATTGTAATTTCCATAGTGGAATCCCACTACATGAAGGGCATTCAACCCCTATTGATCAAACAATCTGATTGAATTGGATTCCGTGCGTGGTATGCTTAAACGGATTATTAAATCTAACAATTGGTTTTGATAGAAATCAAATGACAGAAAATTTATGTGCTAGAGTAAGAATGCATATAACTTGATACTTCTGTGCTCCCCTGCCCCCAGCTCCCAAAATTTATAAAAGGCCATTTACATGACATCATATTACAGCAAGTCCTACAGTGTTGAAAACTTCAGAAGAAAAAAAAAAAGAAACAAAATCACATAGTGAAATAAAAAGGAAAGTTAATTGACTACCTGAACATACTGTCAACATCATCAAAATTTCCTATGTCATCAGGCCAGCCATAATATAGCAGATCATTATTTTCTTTGCCTTCATGATCATTATCAAAAAAGTTGAGATCATTGTTAGTTTGAGATATGTGACTGAGTGGAAAACTATATGTGTCAGCATCATCTGCAGTATTCTTTTCACCCAAGATAGGATCATCAGTACCAAACTCACCACCAACAGTATCAGTATCCCCACCTTTCAAACAATGATTAGATGCTCTTGTTTCTTCAGATGCTATACTTGCAACTTCTTTGACTAAGCCACAATCGCAAGCAGCAGAGAGTACACCATCGGGTGTTTGAGACCATGAACCCTTGTCTAGCATCCTATCCTTATTGGTCAGAGTAGGTAACCTGGCTTCCTCCTTTTTCTGTGTGTATTTAGTAGCATCACCAGCATTACTTGCAACACTAATTAGTTCATGTCGTCGTTTCTTATAGTTATCACCATGAACTTTAAATTCATCTGCACATTCCTTAGCGGGATGAGGTACTATATGGTCATCACTCTCACTGAATTCATCCCACACATTATCTTCAAGCTGTGGCATTAGTAACAATAAATTAAACTAATGCAGTCACCAATATCTTTCTAACAAGAATATTCAAAATACACAGCAAGTAAAGATGTAGCAACAATTTGGCAGAACAAAATTGCAAAATTAAGAGGACATCCATGAATTTAATCAGTTTAGGATATGAACAGAAATATAATTCATTCAGAACAGAGGAGTCAGCAAAATGTAACAGATTCAGCAGGTGCTCAAAAGCATTCCTGCAAAGAGCCTGACATAACATACAACAAACTTAGAATTCACAAAGGAACAAATGGGGCACATGGGAGGCAAACAAATTTCATCAGAACCTATAAAGGCAAGACTTGTATAAAGTTACCATAGCCTTTAATGAGGATTCCCGAAGCAAAAGAACTAGCAATTATCTTCAATATCACCAAACTGTGAAATCAGTATCCACACCTCATAAGGCCTAGATAAGGACCTCATTTGCCGTTAAATATTATTGCGCAAGAATCTTAAAAAAACAGTACTTCCAAGCTAGTTACTGATATTGTAAAATATGGTGGGCCTAACCTACAACAATACCGCCACCTTTGTGACTTGTTGTTGCATCACCCAAAACCGACATTGGTCCCCAAGGTACCCCAACTCAATAACGTAGATATATTGTCACTCTAAATGCAAAATTAGCTAGGGTTTACAATGTAATAATAATAAAACGGATCTCACCTAAACAGCTTGGATTAACTTAACCCAACATCACTTCTATCTAATAACATTTCAAATACCACAAGGCCAATTCTTTCAAGCCCAGAGCTACTAGAAGTGCCAAAGGGTTCTTCAACTCAGGCACTAGATGCAGGTAGCAGATGAAGGCACAGAATAGAATTCCTGACTTGCCGCAGTTTATAGAATTACATGAGAAAGAGAACAAATTCGTTCTTTTATCTTCATGAAAGCCACTTTTACTTCATTGATGTCATATGGAAGCAAATCAGGAAAAACTAGAGGCCTCAATATAAGAAAAAAGAAAAGGGTATAACAAAGGAAATGAAGACCCTTTTTTTATTTTGTAAGGACTCAGCATTTGAGAGGGGGACATATTATATATGTGCTCACGTGTGCACAGAGAAACGAAGTGAGAGAGGGAGAGAAAGAGTACTAAGCCTTGGAGGAATTATGTGATATTATATCAGAGACTAAGATGACATGGCATACTTTCTGCAAGTATTCATATTGATTTTGGGTTAATTACATTATAATAAATCATTCTTACCACTATGCATATCAAACAAGATTGTTCATGTTTTCTTAACAAATTCAAGAACCCAAAAAAAAGAAAAATTTAATACAACAGCATTTCAGTTATGAGAGGGTAAGAGGCTACATAGAATCTGCAAGGATCTATCCAAATCTATAAAATTATATCTAAATATATGTGTTAAACAATTGTGGCAATCTACAAGAAACCAAGGAAAGTTATTTATGAGAAAGAAGCATATCTATTTGTATGAAAACCAAAAAGATGGGTAAGGCCCAAGTATAATAATTTTTAAAAGGACAAAGAATGTGAAACTTGGGTAAACAATAAGCATCACAATTATTAAAGAAAGATGAAACAGAAAGGAGACAGAAATGACGTTACTGTATCTGTAATTAGGAAGGAGAAAAAAATTCACTATTTTCCAAAACTGTTAGAAGAATGAGTAGCACACGAACTCTTTATCCACAACCAAGCTAGTAGAGGTCATCCCAAATATGCCCTCCACCAGTTTGCATCTGTCTTGAGATCCTGAAACAATCGGAATGGTGAATGTCATTGAATCTCAAGTATTGAACATAGGATTGGATAGTTCTCATATGAGTACTACCATCATCTTGAATGGTAACATAGAGAAGGTTTTAACAAGCTATAAAAAGGGATATGGTCGACGTATTAATAGCCAGGCTCAATTATGCAAGAAGTTGGAGTTGGAAGTGAATGATGCAAATCAAGAGTTCTGTGTCACTTTTTCACTATAGAAGAATGTGAAAAAAATTTTGCAATCCACGTATGTTAATGAAATTAAAAGCAAATTAATTAATTGGCATGTATATATTTGCAATAAGAGTATGATATGAGGCAAACTTAACTATATATTTTCTGTAATAAATACTTAGAATTCCTTCTTCGAACAAATAAAATAGTAAAACTTTCTGGAGAAAAAGAACAAAAAGCTTAGCAATAAAGGGTTTTGGGTCTCAACTAAAATTTAAAGCATACTAACATATCTCCATGTAATACTCTTAAATTCCAAGAGGTATGAATGCAATTTAGCAAAGTACCCTTCAAGCATCCTTGTGAATATTTTGAACTTCCAATGACTTGAAAGAAATTCATGATATTTAAAATAAAATTTCAATGTCATGGGACAGAATACCTTTTTGTATTAAAGCTTTTGACTTAGGTTGCAATAAATTCCACAGCAAATGACATCAAAGTTTCCGTCGTATGAGATAAATTTAAATAGCATCAATTAAGGAGAATAAATCTGTTGTACTTCGTTTATCTGGAAAAAAAAAATGCTAGAGCATAGTCCTGTAAAAGGCCCAAATTGTTTAACATGGAAAACAATAAAAACCACAAGAGTGAATATTGTCTTAATCAATATATCGTCATTCAAGATCATGCAAGTATGTCATGTAAATGACTCATTCAATGCCTCTTGCAGGTGACCAAGGATGTCAATTAGAATCCTTCATTCTCCTTGTCTCGCAAAACACTCATGCTTAATTTCAGAAAATCATCATTGCTTGACCGGCAGTCATTGAGTATCAAGGGTCTTATTTGCATTTCCCTCTTTGGAAGTGATTGAATACAAGAAATTGGAACTTACATTGGCTCCTTCCTATAACCATTCTTTAACATCATGATTAGCCAACTGAAATTTCACATGCTGACAACAAATGGTAATATTACCACCACATACACTAGAAGTGCTTGAAATGACTCACTCTAATTGTTCTACTACCAATCTGTGATGTTGGACGATGGAAGAAACGTTTGGGGACATTTCCGTTGAACATGGAAAACTGTTAACTAACACATGAACATAAATGCGCATATGACACAGGTTATGAAATTGTTATTCTAGCAGCATAAAATCAACTCTTCTAATATCAATTCGCCAACAGATATGTGACTTTTAACTTGTAATTGCAGAGGAAACAAAAAGGCTTCAATGAAGGTGTGAGGTTATTTTAAGACTTTTGGCAAGCAAAATCTAGTTAGATCTTTAAATTTGCAAGGGACTTGAGGAGAAAGAGAGTTTTTCTATCTAAGTTTCTAATTTTTAATTTTTTTGGGAAGTGGAATATATTTTAATATTACATGGCTGCCAAACATACATGAAATTAAATGGCTAGATATGATATGAAGCATGTAATCATAACAAATCTTACAACAATTGTCATTATTCCTAGTATATTTTCCAAGATAAAGCATCTCGCTAAGGAAAAATCAACAATTGGATTTCTCCAAGTTTAAGTGAATTCGTCCTCACCAGGGGCCAAAAAGGACTTTTCCCTTGGCTTCTTGCACCTTGCACCTCAGACATACTTTAAAGGCATGGTAAAAGACCAGTAAGATAATAAACTAGGTGAGATTGCATAGGTAAATAGATGGCCTGAAGAAAAAACCTTGTCCCATATCGGTTAGTAACCCTTAATTGAGAAATATCAAATATCAAATGGGACAGGGTGATATAAACAACCTCCTTTTTCATAAAGAAAATATAAAGCTTCAAAATTATAATACAACTCTACCTTTCCCTAAACAGTCCATCTCATTAAGGGGATATACCATAAGGATTAACTGAAAATAACTTCACATTTCAATTCCCTTGACTGCATCTCAGAACAGTACTCATCAAAGCATAGCTAAAGTAAAATTGTTTTCTAGGACATTTTCTTCTTTAGATGCAACCAGAAATGGTTGAAAAAAGTTAAATATATAAAAATTTGCCTTGCTCGTAATAACTAGCCTAAACTACTAATCCTTAAATTGTGATGCTAGCAGGTAACACCAGAAAAATCATAATTTTGGTCAGCAACGCATGATTGAATCGATACATTAGTTTCCACAAGTAGTACAGTTCCAAAAAGGATGATAATACATCACAGCAATCGATATAGCAAAATTCCATTACAGGCATTTTGGATTCAAGCTGACAAGAAGATAAACTGATTGCAACAAATAAAGATCCTTAACAGCCAACCATGTGAACAGCTATAAGGCCTGCTAAATGATTCACCCAGTATTCAACAACAACAAAAAAAAATGTGTTGAAAATGAAATTAATAGGAAAAGAAAGAAAAAAAAGCCCACAAATTATGATTCTCTTTACAGCTATGTTTAAACTGTCATATAAAGCACATAAGGTAAGCATAGTCTGTCATTCTCTTAATAGCTCTATTTAAACTGTCATTCTCTTAATAGCTCTATTTAAACTGTCATACAAGGTACATAAGTAAGAATAAGAATTAGTTTTTCTATTTATTTCTCGCTTTGTTTTCCATGTTCTCACAACAAATGGCGTTTCATTTATTCCATGTTCTGTATTTTTGAATTTCATGATACGATAAAGGATGTTGCTTAGCTGAATTACTCTATTGTAATCATTTAAGTCCACTCCTACAAGATAAAGTCTCAGGCAAAAAGAGCAAAGGATAAGTTCAGAAAGACTAGTGAAAAAGTCCATTCAGTTCAGTCAAACTAGACAACAGTTGACAAAGATAGAATCTCAAGTTGAGATAAGCAGTAATTGATGCATTGTTTCACAACAGACAAGTAGAAATAACGCAAAGAAAACATATCTTAAAATTAAGCATACCTCATACATGCACAAGTCTGACATTCCTCACAATCTTCTATCCACCACTGAATATACAAACAATTTCGTGAATCATGGCTATCTTGGAAACCTCCCCAACTATGCCTTCTGAGTTGGGAAATAAGCATAAATATTAACAGTTAGTACGCATTCATCAGAACTGAAAAACTTAATAACAAAAAGTCCATAAAAGAAAAGCGAAATGGATAAACAATTGAATTTAGTACTTGAATTGATGAAACAAAAGCAGTAATGTCAGTACAGAAGAAGAAAGCTAACTAGCTTACACATTCTATATCATAACATATACAAGAAAAGCAGTAATGTGAGAGAAAATCAAGAAAGCTAACTAACTTACACATTCTATATTATAACATATATAACATGATCTTTCAATTGATTTCCCTCTTGGGGGACAGCAGAATATAAGCAAAAACTTAACTTAATCAGAAACATTAGTTGGAATTCTCCACAGTGGATGATATTCGCAAATGATATTGTCTAAATCAATGAAACTGGCATGGGACTAAACCAAAAGTTAGAATTATGGAGAAGCACTCAGAGAGTAAGGGTTTTAGGTTAAGCAGAACTAAGACAGAACACATGCTCTACGAATTTGGTCCTAATAAGAAGAATGGACGAGAGATGAGATTAGATGGTATCATGGTGTCAAATGTTGTACTTCAAAAGGGTGGCATGATAAATGAAAATGCAACTATAGAGTTAAAGTAGGATGGATGAGATGGAAGAGCGCAATATATGTGCTATGTGATAGGAAGATATCTAATAAAATAAAAGGAAAGTTCTATAAAACAGCAATTAGACCTACAATACTATGCAAAAGTGAATGTTTGACCCCGAATGACCAACTTTTCAAGAGATGAATGTCATAGATGAGGGTGTTAAAATCAGTGTTACTTAAATCGTGGTACACCATGATAAGCGGTATACTTACGGGCACGGAGTACGACACTTTTTAAATTTGCAGTACATGGTACACTATATGGGTACATAATACGATAAAAAATTTTATTGAATTCGCTTTGAACTATATGCATGATAAATAATATAATTAAAAGCAATTATTTAAAAACCTATTAAATATGCTAAGTGACTACTACTATAAATAAAAGTCTAAAATTTAGAGGCATTTTATTAGATTTTGACTCTAAGTAGTGAAAATTAGTGAGAGTGTGACTATGAACAGAGTAGAAGGAAATAAAGGATTCGTATAGTCAATCTCAACTATTTTGGTATCAAAGCTTAGCAGGACTATACATGGTTCCTAAGGAAACCGAACCAAATGGAGGAATCGAACAAAACCAAAAAAAAAATTGTTTTCTAAGAACCAAAATGAAACAAGAATCGAAAAAATTTACATGTTGGTTCTCATCTTGGCTCTTGCTAAGAACCAAACTAGACTTAAATCATAACCATGCTGAAACCAAAAGGTTCGGTTTCATAAAGATGTATCTTTCTATTTTAGATATATTATTTAATTTAGAACTTCAAAACAATCATTAAATTTCATATACACACTCACCCACACCCTAACAGTATTATAATTATACCCAATATTATATCAAATATTAGTGTAACAAATAATTATGATAACATTGTATTTATTGTCTTTCCAATAACTAGTAACTTTACTAACAATAGTATAGTTATTAAAAGTTATAATTAATACCTAATCTTAAAAATCAACATCATGTAATTTATACATATGAGCTTAAGTTAAACAACATCAAAATAACATCATTTAGATGTAGAGTTTTGCTTTTAATGTAGAGTCCTTAAAATGAAGCACAAAAACATACTTAATTATATTATTAGTCATTGAAGTTCTTTATTTTTAACATTTTACTATCTAAAATAAAAGGAAATCATTAACAACGATTTGTATTGTAATTTTTATGCTATTATTATGTGTGATTAATCATTATGGATGAGTTTCTTTAATTATCATGTATTGTAATTTTATTTTAATATAGGATTTTTTTTTATTTAAAGGAATATGGTATTAATGTGAAGAATAGTATATTAATTTTCAATGAGAGAATTGGAAATGGAATTGAAATCAAAACTGAGGAACTAAAAAAAGAAAAGAACCCAAGAATTGAACCATTGAATTCTAATTAAGTTTCTTAAGTCATTTGGTTACGGTTTCAATTCCCAAATTTAGAAAGAACTCAACTACGGTTTCGGTTCTAGTCCTGATTATTCTTAGAAACTGAACCAGAATCAAAACTGCAGCCCTAAGGCTAAGTCACTATTGTTGTTGTTGTTGTTGTTGTAATCAAAACATCAACTAATTGAAATTCATAAAGGAAATATTAACAAAAAAGTAGGAATGTGCAAGCAAAACAACAACATCTGATTTATTTCTTTGCCTCAAATATTCAGAAAACAAGAATAAAGTTTAAGAATAAAAAAATATCAAGCACACGAATACCATGTTAAACTCTAAAATGTAGTTTGGGTATTGAGGAAGGCAAGAGATTTCAGAAACTATATCACTTGAGTAATAACTAAAACCTTCTTGAAGATAGATGAAAGACACAATTACGTCCCTACCTTTACAAAATGAACTAATTTATCCTGTATTTTAGATTTCGTTGAACCATTGAGTGCGTACAATTAGTTGTGAATCAAATAAAAAATGCAAGTCAAAAACAAAAAGAACAATTCACCACCGCTACCCCATCAGAGCACAAGGAGTGGTTCAATACAAATAAATTTCATAAAATTTTATAAAATTCAATTGAATTTCCAATTTTTCAGTGTTTGCTATGTTCAAAAAAATGTTCATTTTCAATTCAATGAAATTGCAAATAATTAAACTAATTGCTATCAAAATTGCTGAATTTCTTATCTCTCTCTCTTAATCTTTTTCTCTCTCCCCCACTTTTTCTCACTTCTCCTTCTCGTCCTCTCACTTTCTCTCTTCCTTCTATCCTCTCCAAACATCTCTTCCTTCTCTCCTCTCTATCTCTCTCATTCTCATATTCTTCCTTTTTTTCTTACTCTACTTTTTTAAGGACATATCAGACCATTATTACATATGTAATTGTACTTTATAAAACTAAGTGAAATTTAATTAAATTCCATAATTTAAACTTAAAATAACAAATATTGAAATTCATTAGCAAACGGAGCCGTAGTTTCACAAATGCCCTAACAAACTAAATAATTATAATTAGAAAAAAAAAGCAAAACAAATGGGTTCAATGCATTTCTCCTTAAATACTAGGTTTGGAATCCTTGTTTGTCTGCTTACTCCTACTCTTTCCATTCTTTCTCAACCAAATTCATCTCCAAACAATCTCTCTCTCTCTCTCTCTCTCTCTCTCTCTCTCTCTCTCTCTCTCTCTCTCTCTCTCTCTAAATTCTGCCCTTCTTTAACATCCCACAAAATCATCCCTCTTACTGTTTCTAAATTTGATAAGCTGATCTTTCTTAGATATTGATAAAGTGAGTTGTCTCAGCGTTGTTTGTTTGAGAAATTGATCATCTGATTTTTCTTTGTTTGGATGAGAATTTGCTAAGTTTATAATTGCAGAGAAGGAGATGATATTATGGAGCTGAATAGAATGATAAAATGGAAGAAAAAGTGCTTTAGTAGTTAGGGAGAATTAGGTTTCATAAATATTAACACATGTTCCTCAATTGCTTTCGCCTAGATGTTTTTTCCTAAGAGAAGGGCCTGATCTAATTCTTATACCACTTTGTCCAACTTTAATATATCCTTCCAATTCATGGTTTTTCCTAGGAAAAAAATTCAAGACTAGATGGGGACCTCATGGATCCCCTAGCAGCTGTAAGAACTTAAGCAACAAATATTAGTTTCTGGCCAAGCTAGTGAGGCTTGCTAGATGGTGACTAATGCAGCACCATTGCCATCGGAATTGTAAGTCAATGTGAGGACGGAAGACTTGAAGAATTTCTTCGAATGTTTTGAGGCCTACGACTTGAATAAAATCCAATACAGTTTTGAAATTGGAAATGAACTGAGGAAAAGAACTAGAAAACTCAAGCAAGAGACTAAGCAGGGGAGAGAGAGAGAGAGAGAGAGAGAGAGCTACGACCCATCCAACAAATATATCGAGATAAATGCATGTCCAATTCCATCTAACAACTGAATTTTCTTTTTTTAGATGAAAGTGTTGAATTACTGCTCATATTTGTTTTAGAAGAATCTGTCATTCACCAAAGGATCCCATCAAGTGGATGGCTCTCTGAATGCCCCACAGGTACTGTATACTATTGATGGATTCCATAAATAATGTTGTGATATTCACCTTTTGACCATACTAAAGAGCAGATGATAATCCAAGGATACAGGCACATTGGCTAAGACACGTGAAAATTCTTGTGTTCATTTTCTTTCTATTTCTTCTCTAATTTGAGCGTGTGTGCATAATGTTTTTCCTTATTGATATCAAACCTTGAATAATTGTATTTATTACCAAAGGTTGTACTAGTATTTAAACGTTAACTACAACATATGCTATCAAATCAGCACTCTTTAATGTTAAATTTTTTATACATCAGCAACACACCAAATATGAAAATGGATAGTAGCTATCAATTGCTAAAGAGATTTCAAATTTAAATATATGTTCTCTTATTTTGAATAATAAAATAGGACTACTGCCGTAGAAGAATTTATTGAATAAGTATTAGTCCAAAAGGGTATATAGAATTTCATTTAACCACAATTTCCCTCTTCCCCCAAAGAAATTATACTTCTGCAGTTGAGTTTCTTTAAGATAAGCACTACATCTTTTTATAACGTTGGAGCCTCCTAAGTCGAATTAGTTCCATTTCAAATACAAATTGTACAAGCATGCACAATAGAGAGCAATTGATGAAAAAAGATATTATAGAAGTGGCATGAGATAATTGATACATACCTTATTGGGGTATTGTATTCCAACTCTTGTTATCCTTAGAAATTCACTGTTATATTTGAAAACGTATCTAACACTTAAACTCCAATTGCTCTCAACAACACATTCAATAACAAATTCTGAAAAACATCAAACATGCAGCTTTGTTAAAATCAACCTTCAATATATAATTAGCCAAGTATATTTCAAGTACAGTATTTCATAATAGCAAAGATAAAAAAAGTAACAAACAAACTAATAAACAAAACAATTATAATAATTCTGTGTGAGCAAAACTAAAATCAAAATCAAAATAACTTCAACAAAAACCTAAATCAAAATCAAAATAAATTCAATAGATTTCCTTCATCTGTATCTAAAATTTAATCCTCTGTATCATTAAACCAAATTCAAACAATAAAAACCAAGTAACCAGAATTAAAATTATAAAATTAGAGAGAGGAAGCCATTTCCAGGAGAAAAAAATTGAAAAAAATATAAAAATTTGCAACAACTTATTCAGTTAAAAACCTGCAAAATTGTATAAAAACAAGAAAAACTAGGGTTCTAATTAACAACTTAGAGAATTTACCGGCGTTTATCAGTACAGCTTTATCTTCGAAGAACAGACATCTGTTGTGCAGCAAACATGAAATTGAAGAGAAAGAAAAGAAGTTTCAGATCTAATCGAACGATTAAGAGAGACTTAGCAAATGGAAGCGAACGATTGCTTTGTTTCCAGAAAAAAAATAATAATTTTTTTCTTTTACAAAAGTTATTACTGTCCACATAAGCATTGCTCTCAATCTAGATTCGTGGACGAGAGAGGAAGATGAGATCCGATCACTTTCCGCAATGTGATTGGTCCACGTATCCCATAGTTCTAAAATTTCAACACGTGTCCGGGGACCACTTGGAGGGAATATTTTGAGACCTGCACGTGGCCGAACTTCGATTTTCGTGGTTTTGGTTTAATGAGTTTTTTTATTTATTTATTAAACAATAATATTGCGTGCTTTTGCCGTTGGTTACTTGTATTAGGTGGCCGGCGGTTTTTTTTTTTTATTTTTCGTTTTCCTTTTAATATTTTATTTATGGGTGGGTGAAATTTGCAGGTGGACGTGGCATTCAACTGTAACGTGAACCTTTTTTTTTTAATTTGGATCGAATAAATTATTTTACATTAATCTTTAACTTCGTAAGAAGTGATAATAGGTCGGTTCAATTTAGGACCAAATCAAATTGATAAAATTAAAAAATCGAATTCTATTTTTATATTGAACCGGATCCAATTTATTTGTAGTAATTCATATCAGTTTAAGTTCAATTTTTTCAGTTTTTGAATTTTCTACATCAAATCAAACCGGATCAATTTGCTTTAATTTTTTGGTTAAAACCATTGATTGGTTACCCCTTACTCACCTATTGTATGCACTACGAAATTTTTATTATTTTTAAGAAATTCAAATTTTTTATTAAAAAAAGTGAAAATTTGAGAGTAAATGACTATTTTGAGTTTTTTTTAAACAAAATAATTTGAAAAACATTATAGATTAAATTAATATTGTAAATTGTAAATAATTTAATAGTCACCTAATATGCACAATTTTTTTTCATTCCAAACAACTTTATTATTCTAAAAGGAAGGTTATTTTATTAAAGAATATATATATATATATTACTATTTATATGTTCTTTTTTTGAAAAAGAAAATAATAAATTTGTTCATTAGAAGCAATGGTAGTACTAGTGAATCTTCTAATGGCAAGGGAGGGACGGATGTATATAGGGCCCAAAGGGGGCCCTGGCCCATCCAATAAAAAAAATTTTCAATTTTAGTGTTGAAGAGAATTGAAAAACAAGATATTTAGTTTGGTCTTCCCATTAATCAAAATTATGGTTTGGCACCTAATTCTTTCGCCTGGGTCCATCCCTGCTTTCGAGTTCGAGGGTTATCTATACTCAGCAAGTCTTAACAGTACACCAACTTCATTGGAAAGCAACCATGGACATTGCACTAACCAGAAATGAACTTGGTATTGTTACCAATAAACGTTTTTCCTTAATTTATACCATTCATTTATATCAGTTCATTGTAAATTTCTCAACAAAGAAGAATGAGAAAAAAAAAAAAAAAAAAGGCAGCAAATGCAGGAATTCTATTACCAGAGCCCGTTACCATTCTTTAACAAATCTAACACAGTACAGGAGGATATAATTCAAAATAATAACAGTAGTCTCTCTCTCTCTCTCTCTCTCTCTCTCTCTCTCCTATCCTCCCGTTGCATATCCTAACGACTTCAATTGCCAGGAGAATTGGCTCTTGCTTTGAAAGTAGCTTTGTTCACTCCAGAAAATCAGTCACGCTCGCTAATAGCAGTCAGATGTTCATCAATCTCCTCAGTTGGCAACACTCTGAAAACTCGATTGTCTGCTCTTACGACACCCACCTGCAATACACCAAATATTTATAACTTATCGCTGAACCACAGCCAAGCCCAGCAGTCTGTCTCTGCTTCATAAATAAACAGATCAAAGAGTAGCAAGCTGAAAAATAATCCAAATGCATCCTACAGGAATCAAGACCATGACTAAAAACTGAATGACATGTATGTGGTAATTAATAACTAGTAATACTAGCTTTCAATGAGAAGCCATGGATTTAGGAGGGGGAGTAGGGGTCTTAGAATACATCAGTTAACTTTGCTGGTGAACACATCAAAATATTTACTTCTAGCATCGTTTCATTTTCAGTCATTTTGATCACATCATCACTAACTATTGAAGACGAAAAGGTAAACATTAATACCTCAATCTCAGTAGCCTTGAAGTCCTCTTGCAGAATAGATTGCAAAGCAGAAATGGCAGTCTGCATGACAGTAACAACTGCACTATTAGGACCTCTAAATATAGAATATCAGCTTTGAAACAGGTAGAAAACTTGTCAAATCATCAAAATGAGATTTTCCCTAATCAATCTAATAAAACCAGAAACTAATAATCCTTTTCCCATATAACATAGGCTTTTTCTATGCACCAATCATCAAGCTGCCTAGGAAATTAGATAATTCATAATGTTAATCTGATAATCTCCCTAAAATTTTGTACTGAGTTGAACTCAGACTTACTGAACTACGCTTGTTAATCTCCACAGCAATCTCAGAGCAGAGAAAACAAAAGAACTTGAAAAGTTAATGTCAAATGTTCAAGCAAGTTAATCTCCTATCTGTCTCCAATTAAATGTTTGTTGGGCAAAAGTTAACATATAAAGAATGAGAGCACGAAAACCTCACATGCAAGCTAATTCCCCCCTTTCTTCTTTTCTACCATAAAAATATAAATGAATATGCCTTTTAGCAACTTCCATTTCAAGAAACCAAAATAAATAAATAAATAAAGACACAAGCACCTGCACAGTTTCCTCATAGGAGAAAGCAGGGTCATTTTTCATTTTCTTTTCCAAGAAATTGATAGCCTCTTGTTCTTTCAATCCAGCACTTGTCGCCTGCAACATATATTAAATTTAAAATCATGATTCTTGACCACAAAATGCCTTGAAGTTTCACACAAATCAAAGTCAAAATAAATTATCAAGGACGAATCAATTAATTCAGTTTTAAATGAAAAGAAGCATCCTGAAGTGTGATATATAATGTTTTAAATGCTTAATTCAAAAAAATATAGCATAAAGGCAACTTTGCAACTGCTTTGACACAAAAACTAGCGCGTGTTAGAAATTTTTCTTCAAGATCTTAGCTTATTTTTTCAAAATGGCTTTTAAAAAACATGTTTCCATTTATTACATCCGAACTCCCAAGGGCATTATTTAAAATATCCAAGAATGTAGAAGCTCCTACAGCAAGATTGATATCAATAATCAATTTATACTCATCATTACCAAATGTTTCATCGGGTGGGCTCCAAATGCACCAATGTCAATAAAATCAGTGGTTAACATGAAATGATCTACTTCAAACCCACCAAAGATTGCTAGCTTTATAATGATGATCACAAATGTCATACTTGCATATGCATACCTTGCCATTCAGAAACAATATGCAAGGCATAAATATCATTAATTAATTAATGCAGTTTGGTGAAAAGAATCAGTGTTCCACCTACCTTGTGACCAAAGAAGTGGCCAGCTGGATCACACTTGTAGAGTTGAGGCCCATTCTCTTCATCAATACCTAAGACCATAGCAACTTCAAAAGAAAATACATGAAAGATGTTAGAATAAGTAGAAGCAAAGCAATTAGTTACAATTAATGGTTGTTCATGGTCAAGCAAGCCTGTATTAATGTATGAAAGCATAACTACATATAATTAAACTTGTGCTGTACATGCATGAATGCAAACATGTTATGAACTACAACACAAAACTCAACCACATAAGCATTAACGAACATAGGTGAGAGAAAAGGGATAGCAGAATTAAAGAATAGATACATACCTACTCCAAGGGGTCTCATGTAAGCATGCTGAGTGTAAACCTGTGATTTGTCTGCAATCCTATATATGAACCAAGTATATAGTTTAAGTTCAGTATGATTATTAGTTACCATAAACTAAAGGGAAAAAAAATCTATCCAAAAGATCTCAGACAGATAACTGAGATTGAAAACAATATAAGAATGACAGAAAAGTATGCATCAGAGAAACTATTTCAAGTCCCATCAAGGAGCCACTGTCTTATGCCACAAACCGAGGATATATACACAATCGATGGGAATGTTAAAAAAAAATAAAAAAAAGGGAAGACTCAGTTTTCTCAATGTGGACAGCAAGCATTCAAATACAAGCTCAACTTAAGAGTGGAAACTAATACAACTTGAAAAAACTCGCCACATATTGAATAGTTGCAGCGGAAAATGGTTAGATAGTACTAGTTCCACTATTGCATATATTGACAGAGAAATCCAATACCATTTGGCCAATACATCTACAGGCATTTCATATCCATATCTGAAACGAAACTCAGCTGCCTCATTCCGTGCTTGCTGGACCAAAGTTCTTGCATCAGCTGAAGAATGAAATTGAAAAATCAACTTTCAAGCGTGTAATCCACAAAAATCAATCAAAACAAGAGTCTAAATTAATAGCTGCTCCAATGATTTGCAAAACCAAATTGGGAAGCAAAGAAAGGTTCCCATCTTAAAGAGAAACAATAGATAAGACAAAAAAGAATTACCCCACTTAAGATTCAACTCCCATTGCATCACAACACAACAACAAAAGAAACTCAAGAGAGAGACATAGGCTGACCTGTCATGCCAGTAGCCAACAATCCAAGGTACTTGGTAATAGGAAAAAGGTGAGTGACACTAGTCTGATCCAAAAGCTTGTCCTGCTCATTATTCAAAACAATTAATTACCCAATCGAACGAAACCCAGAATTCCCAGATCAAATAAAGAAACGAAACTCACTTACCGGAACCTTCTTCTGTGTAACAACACAGACAGAGTCCTTTCCACGAACTCCGATCGAAGTAATGGCAGCTGCCTTTACCGCCTTAAACGCATATTCTGCAAAAATTCAGTCAGAAAAAAGAAGGAAGCAATGATTATATGTGAAGTGTGAAAATTTTGATTACATACCGACTTGGAAGAGGCGACCTTCGGGAGAGAAGATTGTTATGTGACGATCGTAACCACCTCCACTTCCTCTACTCATTCTTTGTTTGTTTGTTCTCTTTGCTGCTGAGATTATTATTAATGACTGCGAAGAAGGATTTGCTTCAATTGCAACCCGATTTGATTTTCAGGACAAAACTGACTCCCTGAACAAGAAAACTTAGATGCCACTTTGTCCAAAATACCCTCCAAATCTTTAAGTTTGCATTAGAAAATAATAGGGTCGTTTAATTTTATTCAATATTTAATAATAATAATATAATAATAACAACAACAAGACATAATAAATAATGTTTTTATTTTAATCAAATATTTTTCATTATTTTTCAATTATTTGATTTAAAGTAAAAATTTTATTTTGGTAAAAATTGGGTTTTTGAAGAAAATGGATTCTTTTTTGTGCAAATATATGGGATAAAATTGTATAAAAAGTTAATTTTGAGGTAAATTGTACATTATTTTTAAGTTAGGGGGCTAATTCTTAATCAGTATATTAACGGGTTATCCATATTGAAAAAACGGGTCAGCGTTAACGATCAGAGACAGGGAGGCAACAAAGTACAATGATGGAGGAAATAGAGGCAGCGAGGAATAGATGCCAAAGAGTCATAGATAGAGTACAGCGATTACTCACGTGCACCACCATCTCCGACTCATGCTGCCGCACTCTCCTTAAATTAGCCTTCTCTGAGCTCCATTTCCTCTCCCGATTTCGTCCTCGTCCTTCACTACCACTCAGGTACCAAAAGAAAGAAAAAACTTCAAATTGTTTGCAATAATCAATAGTTATAATTATGATTTTTGCAGTGTCAACATTGGCCATTTGGAGGCTGTGGTTCACCTTCTCGAGCGGCCATTTGTCACAGCAGTTTCTCGCGTTTGCAAGCCAATTCCTATCAAAACGAATACAAAAAATGTCCATGTTGATTTAGTTTGTATCGTCAATAAAAACCCAGTTTGGATAATTGTATCTGATAGGAACCCAATTTATCTTTCTTGGAATGGATGCGTAAAATCGAGAATTGAACGACTCTTGGCTACAGCTCGTTCTTCCAAGATAATGAAACCTTCATCTATTCTTCTTTTTTTCTCTCGTGGACTTTCTGATTTTGTCTTCAAGAAGATAAAGAATGAATTTGGGGCATTTAAGGTTGGATTGGAGTTTGATTTCTGCTGCGAGAAACTGGAAGGTGACTGGATAAATGTGCTTCAAAGACCATACCAGGATTCAATTTTCCTTGAAATAAAGGTTGAAGATAGGTCTATTCAAGAGTCAGTTGTTGTTGATGATTCTGTTGATTCTGTTGGGCCAGTGGTGGAAGAAAGGGATGCCAAATCAAACTTGAATGATAATTCTACCTTTTGCCGTCTTTTTTCAGAAATGAAAAGTGATGGTGATGTTATAAATTTTGACACTACAGCGCTTATTGCTCTTGTTTCAGGCATTAGTAATGGTTGTACGGATAAACTTTTGGCAACTCCAGAGATTCAGTTGAGACAGAGATTTAAGGGTAATTTTGAGTTTGTGATTGCACAGGTAATTTTTTATATCTGAGTTTGTATTTCTTTCTGTTCAGAACCATAAGATATTCAGAATATTTATTCATACATTTTTTAGCATAAATTATGGTCCTCTTTTTATGTATTGTAATGGAAATTTACCATCTTTGGTCCAAAGCGTTTCAATGATGAGTCTATAAGCAGTGATAGATAGCGAGTAATTTGCATTTACAGTCACTAAATTTAGGCCTTAATTGCATTGCAATCACCAGAAATCAATTTGTTGTTTGCATTAAAGTCAATTAATTTTCAGTTCCAAGAAGGTCATAAAATGAAGTACGATGGGATTCACTAAGATATGAACTCTAATGATGCAGCCATTTGCTTATTACTTGATATTGTACAATAACTTTCTTTTGTGTTTGGGATTTTCTGAAGTTTAGTGGGCCTTTCGAATGGAACCCAAAGAAAATCTTTTGAGCATTAAAAAAAACTTAAATAAAATAAAATAAACTGCTATTGCATATTAACATCGAAGTTCAGTTTGGATGAATCATTTTTCAACCTCCTGCCAGGTCTTGTCTGAAATACAGAACCCAATACATGCAGAATTGGCCGGTGTAATATCCGGAAAGAAGGGAATACTATGTGAAAGTGTTCTTGCAGAGTTCAATGAACTGGTCTCATTGTGCGGAGGGCCTGAAGAGAAGCTAAGGGCTGATAAAATACTGAAACACCTCATGTAAGTTACTAACAGGTTATTCTATCATTAAACTACTAAATCTGATATAATACAGCCAAAGAATAAATTGATATAGACAATAACAAAAAATTATGGATTTCATTTGGTGATTAGCTATCATTACAATGATGAAGATCTGTTTGTTTTGATATGACAAGGTAGATGCGCTTACAGTAAGGTCCTTTAATATATTCTGAGCACCGTTTCAGATTTCATTTTCAGTTCTATCAATGGATAATCTTAATACTGAGAAATTGGACAGGGTTGTGCCTGATAGTCCTTCAGAACGCATGATGTGCCTCCCAACAACTAGAAAGCTGGCTTTGAAGAACAAGGTGGTTTTTGGGACAGGTGATAATTGGCATGCTCCAACTTTAACAGCAAACACAGCATTTTTGAGAGCAGTTTCACAGACTGGGATGTCCCTGTTAACCATTGTGCATAGACCAAGGGCTTTAACAGGTGACTAGCAGAGTAGAGCATAATTCTGGGGGTAATTGCTGAAAAACTAATGATATCTATATCCATGACAAATTACGAACCCCCTCTTATCTTTTCTTCAATAAGTAGCTGTACATAAATAGGCACTTTGACAATCCAAAATTTTATGATGTGCAATAGTTTGTTGAATTTATCAAATGGATTGCTTTTGACATGACTTGAACTTGTTCAAGAAGCACACATTAGTTGAGAATGGTTTACTTTTACTAAATTGTAAATATCAGAATAAAACTTTGTTGTTGTTTACTGCTAAGTAGGGGAATCAATTCATTGAATCAGTTGAAAGGAAATTTAGTACCCATCTTCTAGGACACTACATATTTGTTGAGTTGGAAACTACCAAATGGTTTTACTCATAAATATGTGATCTACATACTTAACTTGTTGTAGAGAGGAAGCATAGTGAAGAGCTATTAGGATTGCATTGTGTGTTTTCTTCCAAAAATATATGGGTTCCTCTTGGGGGGTTTACAAATTATATGCCTGCCTTTTTGCTTTCCAGTTTCAATTTTTTTTCTAATCCTTTGCACGTAGATAAATTTTAAAAATTAATTTAATTATTAGTATATAATAATATTAATAATTATAATGTTTTAAACACCTAATCTTCCACTCATATAACTTAAAATTACTTATTACAAAATTATTTTTATGAACTTCCATGTTTTCTTCAACTAAATATAAAGGTCGTATGTATTCATGTATATATACGTGCGTGTGTGTGTGAGAGAATTATTTAGCTTGACGTACAATATAAATTAAACTAATCAAATAAAATAAATTCTCCTCAATGGTACAGAAAAAGAACCAAACAAGGAAAAAAAAAAGAGAAAAAACAGCAATGAAATCGAAAAAGAAAAAAAAAATCAGAGCTTCAATCTAAACTTGCAATTACTAGCTTTGATGCTAATGATATTGTTGGTAGTTAAGCTATCCACCACCAAGTTACAATCTCCCAAGATCCTCACCTTCCTCAGTTTCAGCCTCCCAAATTTCACGGCAACTGGTGCATCCACCTTAAGGTCCAATGGAATTTGTCCTGTTTGTTGTTGTTCTTGTAATGCTTGCATTAAAGTGCTTCCATACTGTGTTTGTCCACTTAAGCTAACATCTAGCTTTGTTACATTCCTATGACCTTGATAGAATTTTGGTATTGAACCTGCACAGAGACGTGTCTCTGTGAACCATACACTCAAATGTCCTCCTTTCTCATAGTAAATGCCTATTTTCTTATTTGGATTATTGGCTGTGATCTTGACATCAAATTTCGCATAAAGACTCATGTCGAAATTGAGCCTTAGATCACTTATTCTCAAGCTATCAACAGAATATTTGGGAATTTTGGGTTGGAAGATGAGGTAGAGAATGCCAGCAATGGTGCCGATGAGAATTAGTATAAAGAAGATAACACCTATTGTCCAGCATATGCACTTGCAGCAACAGCTTTTTCTTGTCTTGGGTGGTTCTGGGTAAATTGTTGCTCGAATATCATTATTATTTCGTAATGGTAGTGGTGGAGGACGAGGAAGAGGAGCAGTAGTGGCTTTGTCTGACATTGTTGAACCTGGAGGCACCAACGGTGATGTTGGTGGCGGTGCTTCCACATCTACCACCATAGGGTGAATTTTCTGGCCATCTGTCATGACTTGCAACTTGTGTTTCTGGCTTGATAACTTAAAGTAAGAGAAAAAGAAGGTTGTTAATGTATTATTGCTGTTGTCTATGCATGTAATGTATATGGAGCTCAATTTCTTGTATGACCTTTATTCTTCAGACATTTGCTTGTACGTGTGAAAGTTCTACTTTCTACACCTAACAATGGCATATATATGGAGGTAGTTTAGCAACATATTGGAAGCAGTATTTCAAATTTCAAGACTAGTATAGTATAATGTTTATAATAATATATATTGGGGTAGTTCAGCTAAGTATCTCTCTCCAAAATCTTTATATATAGTTTCATCATTGTTATTTTGTAAAAATACAATAAAGTCCCTGATATTTGTTTGGTCTTGTTAAATTATTTAATCATTCTATTATTTTTACCTTTATAAATATAATGAATGATATACTAAAATGAATACCGATCTAAATTTGAATCTCATTTCCCTAATACTAAAAAATGAATAATTGATATAGTCAAACATTATAGTTATTTAATGGCAAATCTAGCACTTTTATATAAAATGGACTAACTAGTTTGACAAATCAAATCTCAAGGACTTTATAGTAATTTCTCCAAATAGTAGGAGTGAAATTGTAATTGTAGCTCAACTTTTGGGGCTTTATAATAATTTGCGTTAGATAGATTGCATGGAGATTGTTAATTTTATTTGAATGGAGAAAGACAAATTTATCTCCTATTATTATATATACTATTTACTCATTTAGTGAGCTGTTAGTTCAGATTTAGCATTGATAATTCAATCCATTCCTTTAGTTAATTTTATATATTTCATATTTATTATAGATAATAACAATTAATTAAAAAAATAAAGAAAAAAATTAAGTAATGTAAAATAAGTAAAATCAAGGATTATATAATTAAATTATTAATTAATGTATTTACATATAATTGAATTGAGGGATCAAAAAGTAATTCGCTCAAAAAGAAAAACAATTTACCTGTTTGAAATTAAAAAAAAAAAACAATGCCAATCTCATTGTTGAAAATAGTCTGTTAATTGACTAGAAAAAAACAAAATTAATTAATTAATAAATAAATAATCATAATTTACTATAATTTTGGTATCAAGTTATATTTTTCCCAAAAAATAAAAGTTCAAAAAAATGAAGAATCCCTTTCTCTTTTTCCTTTTGGATATTTGATTTGTTTCATCAAATAAAGTAATTCTGAATTGGCTTCTCTCAATTTTACTTTCAGTTTTTTCCTAATCATAACAGTAATTAGGGTTCTTTGATTCCCTATTGTTGTTCCGGCAAAACAATGGCTACTGAAGAAGACTCGATCGAACAAGCTGCAGTTGCACGTCGAGAGAGACTCAAAGCTCTCAAAGCTGCCCAGGAACTACTCAGTACTCCTGATGATGATAAAACAAGTAATGACAATGAAACTTCCGCAGACAAGTTAGTGCTACTTCTTCTGCTTCTTTCTTTTTAAGCTATTTAAGCTATTTCTTCGTCTGATCGGCGTGGTTCTTGTATGCTAACGACTATGATAGTCTTTGTTTATCCATAATATATTCAGTGTAGTGGTTAGTCTGACATGTTTGGCCATATTCTCTGGTCAAATTGCTGCAATCCTTCAGTCTAAGAGTCCGGAAATGTTTTTGTGTGCCGCGTTGTTTATCATTTGATTTTGCCTCGAATTAGATATTCTGGTTTCAAATTAACTACCACTTGCGAAAGGATAAAGAACAGTTTTTGTCAAAGCTGGACAGTTCATCTTTTGAGGACCAAAGATATTGCTTGCCATCAATCTTCACTACCATGGTTTGAATATGTCTTCAATGACTTTTGCAGTCATGGTAACTGGTGTTTTGGGACAAACATTTGCAGCCCTGGTCGTCATTGTTGTATTTTTTTTTTCAAAGGTTCATGTTTCAAGTCTTTGTGTGATTGTTGTCATTATGTAATAGGCTACAGCTGATACTTTTGAGCTATTTGCATCTGAAATGGGGCATGCTGATAATAACGGCCTATTATATTATATGTGCTCTTTAGTTTGTAATTTTAATACCCCTTTTCATTCTATGTTTGGTAATTGTGGCTATAAGAGGAGTTATGCATAAGAACACAGACATATGGTGTTTTCTAGCCCAAAGGAGGTATTTGATTGTGGGTAAGTTTTGTTGACGAACAAAAAATTTGAAATAACGGAAAAAGCACTTGATACAATGTCTATAACAATGGCAAAGTGTCTTCCACATTAGAGGACCATGGACTGTACAAAAGGTCTAATTGTTGGTTTCTTCTCCTTTCTTATGTTTTTAAGGGTCCATATCAGCAGTACGATTGTGAAATGGGACAGACCAGTTAGCACCAGATAAACATATATGTTTGGGACGCTATGCACATATATCAGCACTTTAGTTACTTATTGGCTACTTTTCTCTCCATTTCGTTTAGTAAAAGGATTTCCAGAAGGATCTTTCGTACTGTTTTGGAAGACTAGGAATTGTAGGACACCCTAGATATTCCAGATAGAAAGAGAGAGGCAGAGACATGGGACTTATGGTTCAATTCTTAAACCCCTCTGGCATTTAAATGTGTAAACAATAAGATAAGGTAATTGCTGTGTTACTGAAGAATTGAGGGGTACAGGAAACTAAATATTCATCTGCATGCTTAATTGCTTGAGTTTTCCCCTCTTATTTTGGTGCAAGGTTCTCTAGAAATATTTTTGACACAGTTGTAGAAGAATAAAAAATTGTAGGACGCTGAGAAGGAATGTAAATCACTGGCATATTATAAACTTTAATTGCATTCTTTGTGGAAGTAGATAGTGTATTTTATGCTTGGAATTTGGATCTATTTATTATTAGTCATGCTGATTGCTTCTGTTCATGGTAGGTTTGCTTATTGTCTTTTAAACTTTCTCCCTTTCTTCTGTTGCAAGGGTTAGTCCCAAGATCTTTAACACAATCTACCAAGACTAGAAATCATTGGGAAGAGAGTAGAAATCACTGGCATATAATCATACTTAAATTGTTTTTGTTTGTAGAAATACACATCATGTATAATGTGTTTGGATGTATTCTTATTTACACATTCTTCCATTACTTTTCTTCATGGAAATGCATGCAGGGAAATGTGCATTATGCACAAAATGTTTGTACAGAGTCTTGTTCGGCATGTTTGCAAAGAGAGAATAGCTGTCGCAAGTTGTACCTTAGTTGCACTTTTACTTTTGGAAATCTGAAACATGCCTGTTTTTTTTTTTTTGGAACTATTTATGTTTGTTATGGGTTTTGTATCTGTTGTTCACGTTATGCTGTCTGCACTAACATATACAACTTTATTTTTTCCTTTTTATTCTCTAGTAATCCCAGCATGAAGTTTCGAAATTATGTTCCTCAAGCCAAGGAGCTTCAGGAGGCTAAGCTTGCTCCACCAGTGCTACCAAAGTTTGAAGAGCCTGTTGCAGCAGCACCTCCACCGTCAGAGACAAAAGAGGTGCTTGATTTAAATGCCATATTTTATTAGCAGTAGCTCATACCCATCCTCTCTCTCTCTCTCTCTCTCTCTCTCTCTCTCTCTCTCTCTCTCTCTCTCTATATATATATATATATATATATATATATATATATATATATACATATTCCATTTTATTTTTTGGTGATTATATTTTTGTATTCTAAATTTGGATTTTTTATTCAGGATCCATTTCTCAACATTGCTCCAAAGAAACCAAATTGGGACCTTCGAAGGGATGTGCAGAAGAAGCTTGATAAGCTAGAAAAACGCACGCAGAAGGCAATTTATAAACTAATGGGTGAGTGATTGCAAAGTTGAATTCTAAATTTCTGTTTCATCGGCTATAATGATCACAGTCAAATGCCCTTTCATTTTATCCAAAATTTCTACTACTACCCTTTTGACACATTCAACTATTTTCAACCCTAATCCTAATTCATAAGCAGGCCCCTGAACAATTGGCAAATTTACAACAAAAGCCAATGTTTCTCCCAAGTTGGTTTCCAGCTATAATATATAGTCAATCCAATCAAATTTTGCTTACATGACAAATTAATCAGTTTGCTCCAACTCACTGATGATATCATCATTAACGTCTGCCACATATCATTACGTCAATGAAATTATGTGTGTGATGTGTGTTCTTTTATTTGTCTGTTCCTCCCTTTCCTTTTCTACTATTTGTGCTGTTTCTGAATCATGCCTCATTTGGGGACCAAGAACAAGTTGTTTGTGAATGGATCTTTTCATTTTTTAGAAAGAATTTAGCAGCTATAGATCTTCTCAGAGATGTACCCTAAACTGGTGAAATCGGTGGAAAATTTCCATACCTCCAACCTCAACTATTTTGATATGAAAACATAGATGACAACCTGTATTTTCTAGAGCACTATCCTGATATTTTTTATCAAAACCTAGCATATGAAATTCATTGCCTGCTTTAAAAAGTTGTGATACAGATTAATCTTCTGATTTGGTCACATGTTTTGTCATTTTGCAGAGGAACAAGAAAAGCAAAAACAGCTTGACGAAGATGGCGGAACAGCTATGGAAGATCAGTGATAAATTTTGTCACCTATTAAGGACAGTGTCATAGTTCATTGGCTGAGCGAAATGTTACAACTTAGTGATGCGATCTTTTTTTTTTGTTTTCGCTTCCCAATCCAAGCTGTGTGTGATAGGCTAACTGAAGCTGTGTGATTTAGCCTGTCTATTTGATAAGAGGCAAAATTTCTACAGAGCTCTAATATTGTGTATTAAGATACCTGAAGTTTGAAATCTAAAGCTTCAGCAGCCGGAAACCGAACCAGCAGTTTATAACCAATTCAAATGCAAAGAATATTGAACTGGGAAAACTCTAATTTTTTATTTTTATTTTTTTTTTAAAACAAGAGTTTAGGGAGACCTGGTCAATGCTGATTTATTTAATTTAGTTAGTATTGTTTTTAAATAGGCATGCCTTGGGGAACAATTCTTTTAGGGATATGATTATCTAAATGACTGAATGAAAAAATCGGTGGTGGTGGGATTATATTACCATATAAAAAGGAATGTAGCCAACGCAGGTACTCTCTCTATTTCCGTTTTTAAATATTTATCATATTTGAATATTTTACATCTCTTAAAAAAATCATATCTAACTTATAATAAATTATTGAGTAAATTTATTATATTACTCTTAATTGATTATTTGAGTGAAAAAAACAGATTTATATGGAAAAAAAACAATATATTATTTGTACAAAAAACATAGTAGTTTTTTGTATGTAAAGTGTAAGTACTATAAAAAAATTAATAATTAATAAATGAATAATATTCTTATTTTAGCACATTATAGCATATGTAGAGAGATACGATCTGCTTTTATTGCTATCTTGAAATTTTACACGCAATGAAAACCATTCCTTTTCATGCTCACAACAGGAACTTGTACAAAGCTCTATCACAGGGGAAGATACAAATCATTTAGGAAAGGGAAAGAAAAGAAAAGAAAAGAAAATATATTAGGGAAGAAAAAGAAAAGAGAAAAATTGAGGGGCTGAAGCGGACCTTCGGTACACAATTGAAGAATGATGCACTTGTTTGAAGTGCCATTCCATTCCAAGTTTGAGATAGCTCTTGTATAGTGTTTCTTTCTAAAAATATTGGAGATGGCCTATCTTTGAATGAAACTGGCTTTACCCTCCTCTATTCACATTCTCTTCATTCCATGAGGAATCCACTACAGGAAGCTGATATTCGTCGGGTTTCAAGGACAAAGCGAAATCAGGCAAAGTTGGCGCTGTCTCCATAATTCTACATCCAATGTTACCGAAACCCGAGTTATAGATGATAATATCATTACTGAATTCATTAACAAAGAAAATTTGGAGAAAGAATAAAAGCAAAAGAAAATATCGCAAATTCAGCTCTAAAAGCATCACTTACTTTTCATAGGAGTATAGATCGCGGTTTATTCGGACCTTGCTAGAAGCATCTTTCGGAATTTTCTCTGAGAGATATTTCACAGTTCCCCAAAGTGGTGGATTTCTGCATCAACAGAGATGGTATTTAGGAGGGAACATAAAAACTGACATGGTCCAAGAATTTGTCAGAAACATCCACTGAAGAGCATGCCCATGGAGACTTCAGCAGAAACAGTCCCATAATTGTCGAAAACCAACAGCGCATAAAAGTTTAGAAACCAACATGAAACATTCAATATACTTATTGAAGTTGCAAGTTCAGATAAATGGATGGTCATGGCTTTCTCTCACTACAAAGTACAAATCCGATTATGACTGCTAGGTAACAGTTCACCATGTCAAGGAAGACATGTATACAGCTAAAGCAAGTAAATCCAGGTGTGCAGAAAGAAAGCTTATATTGAAATTTATGAACAAATTCTCTTCTAGAGCATTAAAAAAATGATCATTACAGCTTCATCATAAGGAAAAAATAATAAAAGTTTTTCAGTAAGATCCTAAACAGAAGTGGCTTCACTAGGTTACCTCGACGAAGGAGAAGCTGCATTAAATGCCTCACATGCCCTCCTACTCTCCTTAAAATATTCATCTGCGGCTTGCAAAGCAGCAACAGCCATCCCATGAGATTTCTCTGTGTTGCCCTCATCAAGGATCAAACCATGATAATAATATGCTGCAGCCTGGTTGAGTCAACAAAAAAAGTTAGAAGAAAAGAAAATTCTTTGCTCGAATCACTTGGGTTGAGAAATGCCAAGAACAAGGAATTAAAACCCTAGATTTTAAATACATCATACCATTTTAAGCATTTTGATTGAACAACTGGCATATTAATCAAAATATTGCTTCTAACTACTTGAAAGACAACAGACACTTGGACACAGCTAATCTAACCCTGCTTTCAGGTCATGAGTACCAGTTGATTCTTCCAGAATCGATTTAGATGATATATCAAAAACAGGATTGCTGCACTCACTCAAGTACTTACTACATATTACTTTCCTGACAACAAAATCAAAGCATTAATTTTTACATTTTTGTGTAACAGCTTCAGCTATAAACTAAGCATTCTATAGTCTTCAAAAATCTTTACTCAGTCATCCAACCGATAAATCAATGGCCTCTTCAAGCTGAGTTCTTAAGCACCAATCTTCAGATTCATTTTCATAAAAATGGAGAGATAATTCAGAAACCTCAACTCCAGGGATGGTCCTTCCTCTCATATACCAAGTTTACCAATGACCAACATATTATGCACACAATTATCAAGGCAATAGCTTTTAATTATATTCTACCTCCCATATGCCCAATAGTCTTTCATCAAATTAAAGAACAAAACTTATTTTTCATGACGACAATCCACAAGCCCAATACCTATGTATCTGCCACCAATTAAAAGTACACCATCTTTGGTAGTAATTTACTAGTAGTTCAAGTTTCCCATGCAGAGCAACCATTTTGACAGATTTCAAGATCAAGAAGGAAGGATAATAACAAAGCACAGCAAAAGACATGGAATTCAAAAAGGGAAGGCTTGAGAGAGTTTGTTATGGCTTAAATATACTAGGCTTTTGGCAGTGGTCGTCTATTACTTCTTGGTGTGAAGCCATTTGAATTAACATTTTATTTTAGTAATTGGTTTCTTGTTTGCTCTTCTTCTTCTTCCTCTCTCTCTCTCTCCGTGTTTGCCCCTTCTCATTACAGAGTTTCAGTTGATGGAGAAGGAACAATTTGTTGAGTGGACCTATTTGGGGCTTCTAAAAAGTTGGGCCCATTTGGTTTCAGATCCTGGAATACGAGGTCATGAGCCAAGGCCCAAGAGTTCACTAATATATATTAAAAAAAAAGAGAGTTCTTTAGAATACTTATGCTAAACGCTTTAGGAATTTGTAATAATAGAGAACTGGTAGAGAAGAGATAGAGACAATACAAGAATGCAGAAACCTTACCCAATTCAAGTTGGGCAATTGAATTATATATAAGATGTTAGGCATGATTTAGGGTTTTAGATAAAAAGACTAAGAAGACCTCAACCATTAAATGTACTATACAGAAGTTTACCCGGTTTGGTTAACTCATAATTTCTCATTTAATTTTAAAGTGGTTTAATTTATATTTAAGTATATTCATTAGAAATAATTTTTTATGTATATTTATTAGTTACTAATTATAATGTTTTCATCAAATTCTCTTAGTATGTAAGCTTTTATGTCTAGGATCAGTCTTCGAATTCAGCAGATATTTTATGTGACAACTAAATTAGGTAACCTTATGATCTCTTTTTAATCATGTAGCTATATTAGACTAATTTACTCACAAAGCTATAGGAAGCACCATCTCTCGGCCTTGGGACAAGATATTTAACAGATGTTACATAATTAGACTAAGATAGAAATGAAAGATATTATAGCAAACCTTTGCTTCCACATATTTCCATTTCACAAAGAGTCTGTGCTTTTCTCCCCAACCATTTGATAATGGAAGATTCATTATATTATCTTGAGCCTGTCAAAAATATGACAAACATAAATTCATCTTTCAGGATCACCAATTGAAATGCAATAATTATCATACATAACAGAAATAAAAGCCTTAACAGGTTTTCACTGAAAATAAATGTCATCATACAAAAACAAGGAATAGTTGTTGCACAAAGCTATAAGAGTTCACAAACCTAGCAACTACTGCTAATAGACATAATAGAGGATCATCAATCTATAATAAAATCAACAAGTGAAGCATAAATAAAGAAATAAATAATATTAGACAAGGAAACAATCCTGAGGAAATATATGAAAGAAAATTTTGAAGCTAAAGGGAACTCCCAAGAAAGAAAGATATCCAATTTCACAAACCAAGGTGGTTTTAATTCTTAAGGTTCTGCGAAATTTTGCAGGTAAGCAAAAAGCTTAAATGCAAGTCGTTAAAAAGTTAAAATACACTTACTCAAAAGTGAAAATTAGCAATATTATGCATATAAATGCCCTGAAAGTAGGCAAAGCAGTATTCTCCCAAATGCGTTGCTTTTGTCCCTATGTAATTGGTAAACCAGGATGCCATGACATACTATATAAGCGAAATCCTATTGAATAAGCAGGGGTATTAAAATAATAGTAAAATCTTGCATCCCTAGAAAAGAATCCTGCTAGATATAATTACATTTGAATGCTTAGAACTTTAGTTTCAATAATGATAAATTCCATAACCATTTATTATTTAAGGAATGATTATACACGAGCGATAACCCCACAACAAGACAAACCAAATGAAGGGACGGCATAAACCAACAATAGAAACATGATAAATTTAATAGAAAACTGCTGTTTCTACATATTATTAAACTTTGAAGGATATACTTGAATAGTCAGACTCAACAAAAATGATGAACAATTTTCATACCTGCTGCCAGTACTTTACCATCTCACATGCAAGCCTCCGCTTAACTGCAAGTGTGGCTTTGGCACTATCAATCGCCATTCCAAGTTGGATATCAACAACCTTCATCAGACAGGAAACAATAAAAATGTTATGAGACAGTGGGAAATTTAGAAAACAGAACCAGATAAGATATATGAAGAAAAAGAGTGGCTACAAATTTTTAATCAACAAAACAAGTTCTACTATATCATTTTTGAGGAAGTAGGGAGCCAGTGCCTCTATTGTAAATAACTTCATAGCAAAATAGAGGCAGTTTCTGTTCATAAAAGATCATTACTCTCTTGAAAGAAAATCATGAATATACAAGGATGTATGTACAGTTTGACCACTAAAACCCAGAGTTCCTGCAGAAATAATAAGTAAAAGCACGGTTTCAAATAACAGTAGTGGTAATTACTCAAATTCATAGTTTCGTGTATATTTGATCAAATATACATTTCAATGATCTTTATGTCTAAAAAAACGTTTATTGGAAAGAAATTATGATTTTCTGGACATAGTTGACAATTCACATAGGTTCTCTAGATTTTTTTCCTTCTTTCCCACGGCTTAGTGTATCAAGAGCACAGGAGCACCTTGCAGTAACTAATAGAGTTGTGCTGGAGAGGCAACTAAGTAAAGCAAGATGCTAACAAAGATAAGGTGCAACAATGTAATATTCTTTTGCTTTCTAATATAAATACGTGTACGTTGAAAGATAGGATACCTGTAGCCTTCTAATCTCTCCTCTCCCTCTCTCTCTCAGAGTAACTAATAGAGTTGTGTTGGAGAGGTGACTAAGTAAAGCGAGATGCTAACATAGATACAGGGGCAACTATGTAATATTCTTTTACTTTCTAATATAAATACAAGTGCAGGTTGAAACATAGGATTCACCTGTAGCCCTTCTAATATCTCTCTCTTCTAGGTTTTGACATGTTATAAAAGCTCAAGTGCCCCAACAGGCCTCATCTTAGGTCCTGTATTTCGACTGACGATGTTGGCCAACTCAACCCAAGACTAATGATGATAAGCCAACTTGTTCTATATGCAGGCAAGTATCAATCAACCTCATGCTATTGGACTTGCTAGGTTGCACTTGACAGGAAGTGTTGGAAAAAGAATCCATATTGAAAAAATTACCAGATAACACAAGCCAATTGGTTTTGACAATGAGTTGCATTTGCCATTTAAGAAGCTCACACCTATCCTAGCTCATAGAATTTAATGTGCATGCCCCTTCTTCAGGGGGAGTGTTAGCAGGTGGCCAAATACCTTTAGATTTGTGTTTCATCTTTGAGATTTGTTCTTAAGGAGGATATCTTATCCTTCAAGTTGAAACCACCAAATCTTCTTCCTCTATATATTATTTCTCAGCAAAGATGAATTGCCTTAGTGGGTTCCTGTAAACCTAGCCAAATTCAAACCTCTAATCCAATTATTCATTATCCAGACCAAATTTGTTTTGTGAATAAGCTCATCAGAAAACCCTTGAAAATGTAACTTTTTTCTCATTCCTCTTACACATTATTCACAATTTCATTAGCAATTAATGTTGCACTAGTATACTTCTATTTAAAAAAAAAAAAGGAAAAAAAAGAATTCTAGGAGCAAGAGTAGAAACACTTAAAGCAAAACATAATATAAGAGAGAAGATCTTGGAAACGAATAATACACATCAGTGACAGCATTTTAACCCTCTAACCTTACAATAGAAGAGTTGGACCCTAGACAAGTATACTGATATTGTACTCAAATTCATGTAAAACAGAGTATAACATGTATAACTTGGCAGTTCAACAATAACATCCATCCAGAAAACAATCTAGTACCTGTCCCAATGCTTGCAGGCAAAGTGCTCTAAGTACTCCTTCTGCCAAGTCTACTGGCAAATCTCTCCTACAACAAAAAGCCAAAAGTCAGAATAACCTTGTAATGACAGTGTAACCAGCTATCTTTCGTGCGAATTTTCCATTCACATCAACCTTATAGCAGCAGGAAACTGTGGGAGCACATGTCGGACAGCACAATCCAGGTATCCTGCAGCCTTCAAGAAAATATCAATGGATGCCCTCCTGCTCTCTGTCACAAAACAAAATGGAACTTATGTAGTAGAGGACTACTATAACAAGCATGTATGGAAGTATATTATCTACAAGCTTACCAGGACCAAGTATGTATCATCACTAGTTCAAGTAGCAAGAGATGTTTCTTAATACTTATCTAAAAACGCAACAACAATTATCCAACACTTTCAAATATAGCACAAGTTCCTACCAAAGTATTGATGCCACAAAAATTTTAAAAAAATTGAAAAAGCATAAACTACACAAAAAACTTTCTCACTTTCTCTTCCATTCTTCACTCCATCTTCTTTATTGCCTATTATTTCCCATGTACTAAACATTTATCCAATTTAGCAGCACAGAATTTGAGCACTTTCCTTGCAATAAATATATATTCATGAAAATGGATGACCTCTCAACCCTAAAAGTGGAAGGAAAGAAGCACACGCCTCAAATAAAGAATGAAGAGACTTCTCGAAATAAGAGTAGTAGAATAGACAATAAACTAAAGTAGTGAATAAGAATAGTAGTAATGAGAAAAGAGAAAGTAAATAGAAAGTAGTACAGAAGAAAATTAATGAAAGAATTAGAGTAGGAAAGAAATGATTCTGTTACTCTCCATACTAGTCTGTTCACAGCATAAAAGGGGTCATCTATGGGAACTAAGTCAACTACAATGTCAAAGGAACATACTGTATTAGTAAAAAACATTAACATTAAAGGATTTAACTCACTACTACACCCAGCCAAACCAAGTATTCATCACAACTACCCCAGCCAAAACCATGACAAATCAATCAATTTGCAGTTAGTTATCTCTCTGTCAACCAATTTTTGATTGTGTTTGATCACAGCCTGTGCTAGAGGTCACCCAAACAGGTGAACTGACTGATCCTCAATTACCCCGATCACCGGCTAGTCAAGTGTAAGTCTGAAACCAGATGCAACCTGCAAGAGACCCCACTCTAACCCCTTGTTCAAAAGCATTAAAAGAAATCTCTGTACCCCTAACCATTTGGAATTTGGATCACATTTGAATAATCCAGTTTATGGACCATTAGCAATATCAAATGCCATAATTAGCAAATCAAGATGCCAATAACCATTAAGCAGCAAATCGAGATGCCTATAACCATGGGTTGAGAATCACACTATCTTAATCATACAAATATCAGATAAAATTCATGATTATCATGCTGTGGATATTTTGAGATTTGGATTGTTTTACAGAGTTTAAATAGTTAATATAGCATTTTTTAATTGAAAAATAATTTATTATACTTATAGGATATTAGAAAAATCTTTTTAATTATTCTTACTTCATTACAATATATAATGTTTTATAAGCGGTCCCTAAAAAGTGCTTTAATGGAGTAACAGATATTTGTGATTCAGATTAAGCGAAATCTGAAGAAGCCTACCTCCACAATAGCATGTTCTCGGACAAGAAGATTTATGCTCCTGTTTAGCTCCGCAAATTGGAGAACAACCCACGCTCCAGGAAACCCAAACAATGACAGAAAATAAAGAGACATAGCTCTGCCATACATCTCTTAGACCAATAATTTCATTCACCATTGACAGCAACCAAAAACTATAGCCAACACAGAAGGACCTCAAATCCATTCTGCCAAAGACCAAGGCCATTTCTATCTGTGCCTTATAAAGAATCCCCCAATAAAACAATCATGCCTAAAAACGCCCCCAAGAGCATCCCCTTTCATGCCTCATTTTAACATTATCATAAAAACACTTTGTTGGTAGGAATCAGATATTGCACCTAGAATCAACTTCTCCTAAATGAAAGCTGTCTACAACTAGACATAGAGCATCTTGACACAACACCATCTATCACATAAAACTCAACCAAGATCTTATAACAAAAGTCTTTTCCTTGGAATAACATCTTTCTTAGACAAAAGAATGAAAAAAGTGGAATTCAATCTCTTATCCACCACCCTATTAACAGGAAAACTCCCAAAGCACTTCATATAAAGTCAGTATAATATCCCAACTTCAATGAGAAGCAAAAATTTTAAAGAAAAAAGATCAATATTAAAACCATTTAGAATAGGAACCTTCACCTTATACACTTACTTCCCTTCAACAAACAGTCTCCCATGCCAACTAGTTTTAACCTAGAAAATATGAACCCATTACCTTTAATCATCAATCTAAAGCTACCATCTCCCAACAGTTCCACGTATACATAAAATAAAAAATAAAAAAAAAACCATAATAATCTCACCTCTATCCACCTGCATCTCCTGAACAAAACTTCCCCTCTGCCTACTGACCATCAACGGAAGCAAACTTGTTACAGCCTCCATCCTTCACCAAATTCAATTTATTATTTTACCTCTAACTTATCTATTATCTCACAGGTAACTAAGAAAAAATGGAACCAAGCTCACAATCACAAAAAAGGAAGTATTTTAATGCTTTAAGGAATTTACAGTTATGACTTATGATCAAGCTGTCACATAACTCTGCCTAGGTAAGTGTATACCATTGGTTTATTCCACATATAACCAGTCCCAACTCTGTATAAGCCACAAAAGAACCCTAAACTAACCCTAAGTTACAGCTGACACTGAAAACCAGCATATATAAACGACATAACTCAATTATTTTTCATATTTATAATTTTTTTATCTTTACTCCCTGCAAACTGTAATTATCCACATAATTCTCTACACTTGTTAGCCTTCATATAGACTTAAATCCAAACCCACAAAGCTTCTGTTCATCTGTAACTTCCTTAAATTTATTTCCCATTTGAGTCTTCCAAAGTTATCCCTCACTCTCCAACCTATCTAATTAACAAACACCCTAACAAAAATCTTATTTTTTGATATGAACATCACTAAAACTTCTAAAACGCCAAAGCAAAAATAATAGCTTATCACATCTACAGTACAAATTAATTAGATCAACACCTTTATCTTCCATACAGATAAATCTATTGCTACTGATTAAGTTGAGTACGCAATTATATTAATAGCAAAGATTTGATAGGCTGAAATCAGAAATATAACATATACTTTGCTACGCTGACAGTTAATCTCACACGCCAAACAAAAGTAACATTTGATCTTCATCTAAGAGGAAGAAACTAATTCTAGCAAGAATAAGGATGATTAATTAAAGTTTTTGAACATTATATGCATTAAAAGGGCATGAATTTGTAGGAGAGTTAAAGGGGGAACAGGTTTCACACAAATGCACATATAGCATGGTCCACTCCGGCATGTATTTTTGCTGTAAATACCAACCTGCCGATACTTTTGGTTGATAACCATCAGCAGATATTCTTGGAAACAGTAACAAGTTGGCTTGTGACAATAATAGCATTGCCATTAAGTGCAAAACTGACAACACCTCGTACCATGCATTAGACATGGCTGTTTCCTACAAAAATACTTCACATCAAATACAAAATTATCTAATGCATAAGATTAGAGCACACGCCAGGACAAACAAAATAAAAGAAAATAAAAAAGAGATAATGAAGGGTCAACCAATCTCACACTCCTACCTCTGCATCATCTTCCTGATTTATCCACACGAATTGCACCTTGTGCTGTAGATGGCTTCCATCTTTAACTAGTCCCAACAGAACGGGCAAGTAATCCTCAAGAGCCTGATGAAGATCAGCCAATGTTGAACCTCCTTCATAGACAAATTAGTTTGAGATATAAATGACAGAAGGCACATCTAATCGACTATGATATGCAAATCAGAATTTCTCACAACCTACCATGTTGAGTAGCATTTTTTCTCTTTGTTCTTGTGACTGTTGGTGCTTCTTGGGAAGCCATAACTACAATTCGAGTTCTTAAAGCAGATTTGCGTTCCACTAAATTCTTCGACAAGTGCTCACCAAGGGATGTAGAGAAATCAAGAGGTTTTGGTATCCGAAAACCTGGTATGTAAACAAAAACTTCCCCTATACTCCCTGGTGTCCTCCTATTTCCACCAGAGTCCTTTGGTGTAGACAATATGCACCCCATATTCAACAATTTACTATACAAATCAATCCAAATGACAAAAAGTCAGTAAACAAAATAAAAATAATTTCTTTGGCATGTAGGATGTTGCTCACAAGGAACAGCAGTGATTTGAAAACACGGTACAGGCAATGTAGTGATCTCAATGATAATAAATTGGTAAAAATAATTCAAACGATTAAGTTAAAAGAATTTAGTCAGAAATCACAAGGAAAAGTGGAAAATAACCACTAAACAATCCATAAAGAGAACCGAATAAATGCCCAACCAACAAAGTACAAGTAGTAAGTCATTCACGAGCACCATTCGAAGACCTACCAGAACTCTCCAAAAACTATTGAAATTGAATACACAAACTTACATAAATAAATATAATTAAAAAATAAATAAGAAACATAATATATATGTGTATCACCTGACCTTGTCCCTTATCAGAAGGTTGATGACCGATGGATCAGAACTTCTAGTAATTTCAAAGTAATTTCTGCAGATAAAAGGGGGAAAGAAATACTCAATAGGACAGAGTAAATGGCAGAGAAAGAAATGCCAATAAAAGCAGGTGAATCACAAGTAAAGCATGACGCTTGACACTTTCCTTTCCTTCCCATTCTGAAAGATGTAAAGTGTTATAAACTAAAACAACTAAAAGACAACAACCAGTTTACTTTCCCACCTCACATGAAATTTCAAAAGAAAAATGTGAAGTTAAGGAATTCAGGCTCGACCAGAATTAGGAGCTTTCAAGAGACGCAACTCAAATAAAGTGCTCAAAAGTAATATCTCCAAATGGGTCTTATTTTATACCAAAAACTAAGCAATTCCCAAAGGAAAAGTTGAAATTTTTTCTTCCTTTTCCACTGTACAACAAATTGATCAAATAAAAGATCCAAGAAGAGTCTAATAGATAGAATCCCAAAAAAACAAAAATTGGATAGCTAGTTGAATTTCAATATAGTTTGTCGATTAAGCATGGCAGAGATTAGAAAAATTTTCATCTGTGTTAAACCCCAACTTTCTAAGCAACCAAACAAGCAAAACATATAAATGAATAGAAATTTAAAACCTTACCATTAGAAAGCTGTGCAGTAGAGTAGTAGAGAGTCAAAACTGAAGTAAAAGAACAAAAAAAGAGATGCCGATGAAGTAAAATCAAAATCCAAGAAAATTAGAGAAAACCCATAAAATGCGTGTAATTCAAACAAGTGAATTTGATATTGACAAAACAAAAATTCATTGGCCTGATTTTGGAGAGAGAAACAGAAACAAAGCTGAAGAGTGATTAGCAGGTTCCATTGAAGATGGAATAATATAAAAACTAAAAAGAGAGCATAAAAATGGAAAGAGAGTTTTTTAACAAACACACACTCTCTCTCTCTCTCTCTCTCTCTCATATATTGAAAAAGAGAGTAAAAAGGATTCTTATTTTATTTACTTAGAGCCCCAACGTCATCAATTTATTGCGGAACAGAACACAGCACACCATTTTCGCATAACGGTTCCACATAAATGGTGCGTTTCACTTCGGACATTGGGGTTACCAACTTTCACTTAAAACTGAAAAACCGAACTGATTTAGTTAAGTTCATCGGTTCAGTTTCGGATAAAACCGATTTAACAGAAAATAAATTGTTCATGTTTGGTTTGTAAAAGTTTTGTTCTATGTTATTAGACAATTTGATTTGACTTTTAGAACAATTAATGTGTTGTCCTAAATCCTGTATGGATATGGAACAATGGCTAATTTTTATGAGAGGGGTTGAGTACTTTTCTTTTTTAACTAAAAAAGGGAACTATTAGATATGTTAGTCACTGCACGCGTTGGCTCGGGCCACCGGCCAAAACTTAGAGGTGTTGAGTACTTGAACAATCGTCCCTTTCGTTTAAACTTTTTAAAACTATGAAAAATGCTTTTTTTTAGTTAGTCCCTAATTTTTTAAAATTATATTTAATCTTCCAAATTTTGGACCTTGAATTCGTTATTATTTGAAATAATTAAATTCATATTCGGGCAATCATAATTGTTTTACCAGTAGTTAGAGTTAGATGTTTTATAAAACCGTTTAAAATAGAAGTGTTTAGTATAAAACAACAAAAAAAGGTATGAAAATGTGGAATAAAGTAAAAATAAATTATCTGTGTCATAAAAAATTTATAAAACGCTGAAGTGGCTCAAACTCTAAATAGTATGATAGATAGTATATTATCGAATGTCACAATTAATTAAGATAGTATTTTAACTCAATCAAAACACCCAGATGAGCTACTTATGGTAGTAAAGGAGGAGGATGAGCTACTCATGTTCTTTTCAAACCTTACAAATATTTTGAGATATCTAAAAAAATAATAATAAATAAATAAAATACAACGGACGGAGTATTTTTTATTAAATAAATTGACTGTATTACTTTTATTCACGGTTGAAAATCGATTATATTGATGGAGAAAAATTTCTAATGCACTGTACTGTGAAAAGTAAACACAACAAAACTAATCAGATGCGCAAGTGTTGTTTTTATGGGACAAATGGCAAGTCATCAATCATAAAAATCTATAGAGAGAGAGAGAGAGTGATTAGCATTTGAAAGGACTCGACTGTGAAACAACAAAGCTACAAATACAATAATATCCGGAACAAGATCTCTCCTTTTCCCTTTCTCACATGCAACTCTTCTTTCTTTATCATGTCTGTGTGTCTATGGTGGTACCAATCAAACCGTTATCTCTTAAAACTGAATTCTCTCTCATTATTTACACACCAAAAGATCATTTTACAGCTTCCATTGTATCAATCACCAAAAGATTAAAAAAAAAATTCCAACGCCTTAATGGATTGATTCGGCACAAACGAGATTTAAATCAAAACATAGAAAAACAGAAAGTCGTTTTCTTGCATTTGTACGGATGGATATTGGAGATGGACGTAACAAAAACAAGGTCTGAAAAAGATCTTTTAGAGGAATATGAAATATGAGAATGAGAGCATTTTGTTTGTGTATATATACAATCAAAACATTATATATATACTAAAACAAAATGCAATATCATTGTTCATAGAACCATATTATTTTTCCCAATGAACAGAATATCACCTTATCATTATTTAGGTTGTTAGATTTTTTCTTTCTTTCTTTTTTTTTTTAATAATGCTGGTTTAAGTCTTTTCATTGTAAACAACCGCTCAATTTTCATTTTCTGTGTTATTCTAATTATAATTTAAGGTGTTATTACAATAAAATGTAAAATTAAGTTGATATAAATGTCAAATCAAAGTGAAATTATAATAAAATATTAAAATTTAATATTAAATTGGTATAAAATTTAAAAATCGAATATGAAACAATATATTAAGCCTTAAAAATTCCTACGGGCGCATTGGCGGGGAGTATCCCGCAAGATATTGGGATTGTGTTGTGGAGCTCATTAATGCAAGATGTCCGTCTAAGGAAAGCCATTTTAAGTAGATCTAACTCTTCGACCGTACAGTCAATGTTTAGACATCATATATAACATGATGCACTCATAAAGAATCCAATCTCATCAAATGGACGGATGATTAAAGCCTTAATCACTAGGCGGGTGTTAAAGAAAAAGGGAAGGTAATTGCTAAAGAAAGTTTGCATCTTTTCATAAACAAGTTATCTACGAATCAGAGTGTGAGAGAAGAGTAATGAACTTAGTAAGCTTACTGTTTCAGTCGCAGGCACATTTGCATAGCCATACCCATACTCTATTCTATCGAGACCCGTCGCTCTTAACCCACCGTCCAATTTCTGTTAGCTCACACGTGGATTTATCATGCATGATATCACCCATAGATGTTGTCACGTGCATGATGTCACCCACACGTGGTCAATTGGGTTCCAACTGAAATTAGATTGGGAAAAAATTTCGCATCAAAATAATGAAATCGGTTTAAAAAAGTTAAACTCGAGTTAATAGATTCGTCCTAAGCTTAATCTCAATTATACAAACATTTATTTTTATTGAGTCAATTTACAAATTTTATTTTAAAATTCGAGCTGGCTAATAAATAAATTTCATAAATAAGCTTGAATTCAAAATTTTAAATTTATCAAATTGAGTTCTAAAATATTTTCTTATATTAAATTTAATTATTTTTTATATAAAAAATAAAAATTTTGAGTTTAAATATTCTCGAGAGTAATTCAACCAATCAAAATAGTTAGGAGGGATAAAAAATAAATTTTAATAATTATAGAAAGTAAAATTAAAATATATCCTTCGGTCCTTTTTTATTTGTTTGTTATCAATTTTTTTATATTGCAAAAGTTCATAAATGAGCTTGGAATATTTTTTTTTTCAAAAATTTCACTTTGAAAATTGGAAAAAAAATTGGTTTACCTGTAAATTAAAAAGAAAAAAAAAACAATAATGGGCATATAATATAACATAACATAGTATGTTTATAGTTTTAATAATTGGTTTTTGGTTAACTCTAATAAATGGCCCACACGTTATGCACAGCATCCAAGAAGGGCCGGTAGAATAATACGATCAAATATTATTTATTTATTATTTTTCAAATCATAAAATGACAAGTGTAAAAGGGACAGGTGTTAATCCAACAGGTGGGTTGATGATTAAAGAACACGAGACAATAAGATATTTGCCGTCGTAGTGTGTGTGACTTGCTAACTTTGATTTGCTGCCACAACATTATTAGATAGGATTTAGATTTGACCAATGCAAAGGCCACATGTGCAAACAAGTATTCTATTTTGCCTTACGAGATCGCCTGCATCAAACCCAAAACGGTCAGATCACATTTATTGGACGGAGATATTAACACGTGTCGTCCTCTCTCATGCTTGGGAGGATCTTTTCTTTCGCTGCTGTTGCTGGTCCATACTATGCTTTCTGTGCCTTGCCCAACACGGATATGTTTATTTTTTTAAGTATTTTATTTGGTACAAAACGTCCAGGCAAAATATATAATTTCAAACTCACAACTTTAAAATTTTTCATTCTAAATTTTACAAATAACCTATATTTTATAATATAACTTATAAAATAAAATATAACTTATAATATTGCCCAATATATAAAGTTTTTCCTTAGTACTTTTTCATTTTTTATCATCTGTAATTTTACAGGCCCCTCGACTTGACTTTTTTTTTATCTTTTATACCTCTGTTTACTTATAGAATTGAGCGTGAAATACAATCGTTTTTACGTGATATTTTTTCTAAACATGTCAACATATTTTATTCCACGTGGCATTTATATGTGCTAAATCAATTTAAACTCAATAGAAATCTTAAAACCAAGTAAAAACTGGTGATTTGAGCCAAATTGGACCTTAATCAACCCAAATTAGCCCAAACTTGAATCTATCTTCTCCCTTCTCCCCGATTGTGCATGGCCCTCTATCTCCACTTTCCGATCGATCCAAACCTGCCACCGTCGCCTCTCTACCATTCTCTTCCTCTCTAGTTTCAACCTGTGTAGTGTAGCTGCTAAGCTACAATAGTGGAGGTGCTAAGCTGTGAAAAATTTATTTTAGGGATTTTAAAAATCCAAAATCAAATTTTTAAAAAATTTGTTGTAAAGAAATTAAGGAGTAGAAAAAGAGAAAAATGAAAAGAAAAACAAGAAATACAATTAATGAGATATTTGTTTAAAGATTGAAAAAAGATCTCATTTTCACCCTCTTTTCCTTTCTTCTTCAAATCTTCTTTTCTCATTTTTCCACTCATCAAATCTTCCTTTAAACCCAAAGACCCATCATCAAATAACCGTGGAGAGATAAATAGAAAGACAAAAAAGGAAAAACAATTATGCGGAGAGAAAGGGACAGAGAGAGAAAAAAATCCAAATTGAGAAAGCAAGAACATCTCCTCCATAGATTTATGGCTTCAAGAATTGAGGGGAAAAACACAAAAAAAAAGGAGACAGGAGGAGGAAAAGTAAATGAATTAATAATTAAAAATGCTTATAATAATTACAACCTTCACACGCCAGTTTTTATAGTGTATGAACGCACCTTGTTGCCTAGACCAATAAAGGTATAATAGATAATTTGAAAAAAATTCTAGGTGAAAATTATGCATTCATCCTTTACAATATTGTGACATTGCATGTTTTTTACACTAACAATATAATTTTTAATTTTTGATTCACATGTAAAACATTGATTTACATATAGTTAACATAACTTTTTAAAATAATAATTTTATATTTTAATTATTTAATATGTTTTTAATATGAAATTCACTAATAAATTCATGCATTTAGCCAAAAAGTCAATAATAATAATAATAATCATGATGATGATGGGTTTTTTTTTTAAAAAAAAAATTTTGATCAACTGTGTTTCCACTATCACAATGCATTATATTCTAAAAAGAATTCTTAAAGCACTTGAAAATTACAATTTACAACCATTCATTCATTCATAAAATTTAGTCTCTTGCTCATCCTCAATTGTATGTTACTCAGATTCAGCACTTTCGGCATACAAATCGGAAAACATCACCGATTTGATGTCATCCACCATACACACACATTTGTGCAGGCGTGAGCACGGAAATCTGACATGCAACAATCCATTATAACACCAATGCTGACACTCTCTTCAAGGATTCACATACCTTATGCAAATCGGATTCCATATGGGCAGCCGAAACAAACAATTTGATTCCCACAGGCAAACTGCATTTATCAATTGTTGATCTCTTAGAAACTACTACAAATACATTGTCTTCCTCCAATGCCTGAAAAATCATAAACCAGTAGGAAAGAAAATAAGAACAGGACTTGCGCTGCAAACAAAATATAGAGTATAGTTAAAAAACAAAGAACTAATTGCTCACTCGATCAGCAACTTCTTGAAGAAGTTTTAGGTCGTCTTTTACAGAACCTCTGGACTTCTCTAATCTGAGAAAAACAATGGGTGATTCTGGATTGCTTGCGATGGAGAGGCCCTGTATGTTTGACAACCCTGGCATTTGCAAAGTAATTTACAATTAAAGAGTTATAACAATTATAGTAATCCATTCGAAATTGTGATAGTTTATGAGACCAAACAGTAATAACATCACTACTGAAAATGTTTTCTAGTTAAATCTTAATTTAACTACCCTTCAAATGTTCATACTTCATAGTGTAGCAAACAAGCTACAAATCAAATTCAAGAGAGTATAATATAGACGAAGTTCCTACAGCATGCTCTAGACCAAAAGACTTGAGATTATTTATTTATGTAGCTAAAGTTATTTATACTTAGACAATACATCGATTTTAAGTGGATTATATCCGAGATTTTGCAACATACACAAACTCAGGCACATCCTTGTCAAATAGAACAGGGCACTACTTTTTGGGCAGTAATCTGCATTACAGACATCTCCAACTCCAATTTGAGATATACAGGTTTTTCTTCAAACCATGTGCCTGAAAACTTGTTCTACATCTTTTTTCTTTTTCTTTTTTTTTTTTAACATTTTGCTTTATGAATCTTCATTAACTTGGTTGCTCTTCCATTTACTAACTAAATTTAACATTGTTATGATTATTTAAAAGAAACCATGCTAAACACATAAACACTTGTGGATTCATCAGTGCTTTCTGCATCAGTGTAAGCCTTTCATTGTGAATTCTTTTACTTATCTAGCAAAGATATGTAACTGTTCTTTGCTCTCTATGGGTGCGCATAGAGGTGAGCTCATATGCATGCATTTGTGTCAACTGATATGATCTCATTTTTTGCATGCCAACTCAAACAAACCTTGTCGCCAACCAAATGGGTTGACAATATTCACATTCTCTTCAATTGAAAGATTAACTAGGATCTTGTGAAGTTTAGCTTGAGGATCTAATAAAATGTTAAATTAACCATACAGGTCAAATATTCTCAAGGAAGAAGAAACACGTTTAAAGCACAGTAGCACACTCAATTAGAACCACTTTAATTTTTGCGAAAATAGAACCATGTTTTCAAGAAAATATAGAAATGATTCCAGATGTTAATGAAAATTAAAACCAACCTTTCCATAATACAGCAATGTTTTCTTTCAGCTTGGTTACTAAACCAGGATTATCTTCTAGGACATCAATGGCAGTAATTGCAGCACTGGCAAGATATGGAGGTAAAGATGCCGAAAATGTATATCCAGAGCTGCTTAGTCGCTGCAGCAGATTAGCAAAAATACACATTAAGATTTAGGAAAAGGAAAAGAAAAGAGAATTCTCATTCACCTCCTCTCACTAATATAATTGTGATAAGGTCTAACTAGCAAAACTCTCCAACTTTGAAAATAATGGTTCAATTGCTAGATATGTATGCTTTCATACTTGATGATCAATGATTCTAGCAGTTCCAGTGCAGAATCCTCCTTCAGTGGCTAAGGCATGCCCCATAGCCGCAGTTATAATATCTATCTTCTCAACCTGCAAGCCCTCAACCTCATAACTATAGCTTAATTACAGAGTTTATATTAATAAAAGAAAGTATAGTGTCATCAAAACTTACTGGAACACCATAATATTCAGTAAGACCTTTTCCAGATCTGCCAAGCACACCAATTGAGTTGCTTTCCTCTAACAAAACTCGGAAGTGATATTTCTCCTTCAATCTGATGATCTCATCTAATGGAGCTATTTTTCCAGAATTCTAAAGATTCCAAGATCAAACGAACAAATGTTCCAGTCAAGAAAGCTTACTTTTCATTACGAAAGGACATGTTTCAAGAACGAACAAAACAGCTGCATATAATGGCATTGCAGTGGCATAAACCCCATCACAAACCCACTCCCAACCCCTCTTTAAAAAAAGAAAAACAAAGGAGAGAAAAAAAATTCCCAAACACTTACCAAGGTGTAGAAAAAAGATCAGGCACTGTAAGGAGTCATTTGCATGCAAAAACAAATTAAACAATAGAAGTGACAAGTTAGGAGTTACTTGAGTTCAGTTTCTATATTACGTCAATTTGGATTGTTCTTGAGAAATTCCGTCTTAAGGTTATTATACAAGTCTCATAAAACCTTATAATAATATATGAACTTTAGAATAATTTTAAAAACCTAGAGAATAATTTATAAAAAAAATATTACAATAAAAAATGATAAATAAGGGCTAAAAGTCCAAACAAAAACTAAAATGAATAGAACCTATTATATCAACCTCATTATTATATGGTTTAGCAGCAACAACCAAATAAAACGTTTAAAGCATTTCCAACTAAACACTTGGGCATTAAAAGGAGAGTTTATTAGCTTATTTGAAACAATTTCAGCAATAAGAGTAGATATGCTGGTCATTCAAGACTTTACTTCGGTTGGATCACTAGTTTGGGTTGCAACACATTTAGAGGAATTTATGCAAGCTAAACAACAATAACCTAATAATAAGTAACACATGCACATAAACACATATATATAAATCTAGATACTATTAATAAACAAGCTAAAATATATATCAATAAGCAACATATTAAAGAAGAACACTATAATGTGAAAGGATGTCTATAAGTATTGAGAAAGAAGAGGAAGCATATTGACAATTATTACATTTTTATGGGAAGGTTACCAAATAAGGAGCATTCATGCTCATATTAAAATAGCAAAATTTTTAATTATTTACCTTTTACCTATCTGATTTTAATATAAACTATCTAATCTTTATGCCTTCCACCCCTTTTAAGTCATCTTTTCGTTACTGTATTGCAATCAATAAACTAATGTGTAAAATGTTATTTAATATTAGATGCAAAAGCTTGTTGAGAACTCTATGTCCTTTGCATCTCCTCAATACAACAGCTGCTAACCTTTAATAAATGTTTTGTCTCTTTTTCCATCTCTTTTTGACAAATGACTAACAGAAAACAAACTTTTGTCCACCAAACCCAACCCAAATTACAAGATAACTTATTACTCCCCAAGAGGTTTCCTTGCTTTAAGTTTTAACAAATGACCTTTTTGTTCACAACAGTACTCATTTAAAGTGATACAAACCTTTGTCCCTGATTGTCAAAATGCAAAATCACAAGGCAATTTTAAAAACTTATACAGTTTACCCTACTATAGATTATCACAATTTCCCATAGCAGGAATCACAATGTTATGTTGATTTCTAGAAAGGAAAGCTTGGAGCTTGCAACCACAAAGCTATTGGTTCAAGCGATACAAAAATATTGAATGACAGGAATATCTCTTGATTCTCGCCCACAATGATCCATTCATTACTGGTCCAAACCTTTTTACGTTGTTTCAAATTTCCATATCCATGCTTATCAAAAATGAAACTAGCACTCTACTAGTCAACATGTTGATCTTTAAACTCGATAGAACTGGAGACAAACTAGCAAATGGAAATTGGAAAACGTCAATGTTAATACCAATGTTTTGAAGACCAGACTGAACCAGCAAACTATATGGATTCAGGAACCATCTATCTAGTTTGGCTTTCTAATTAATGTTTTTGATTTTAAATTTTTCACCTCAAAAACAATTACAAAAATGAATTTAAATTTTTATTATTATTTCAATTGGTTTTGACGGGGTATAACAGGTTGGGCTACTGAACCAATCTATTCAATTAACGGTCCAGTTTTATAAACACTGGTAAAGACTAAAGGCAATGGCTGAAGCAATTCTATTGCAAAATATGAAAATAAGTTAAAATGCACAACTGACAAGAATACCTGGTATACTGCTTCAACAATGATGTATCGACGCAATTTCTTAGCACGCTTATTCTCTGCAGTTACTTTCTCCAACACATTTCGTAAAGATTCCATGTCATTGTGCTTAAAATACACAATGGTGCTTCTAGAAAGATAAAGGCCATTTTGAATTCCCCAATGGACTCCCTCATCACTAGAAGAAACGAAAAAAAAAAACTACTTTTAGAAGGGATATAAATGAGACACTATTTGGTCCATGCTAAAAGCTAAATTAGAGAAAGAAAAAGCAACAAATTTATAGGATATTTACATGATGATACACATAAACAACTGTGGTTACTGAATTACATCCAAAAAAAATAAATGAAATTTTTTCCATCAAAGATGAGAAACAAAAAAGCTAAGTAACTTGATTAAAAACATCCCTAATAGATTCCTTTTGGGTGCTTCCACAAATCATTTAAAATATAATAAAAAAACAATATCAGTTATTTTGAGAGGAGAATTACTGAGATAGGGGTCTGCATATGAGCAGTATGGTTTGACAAAGAAGTTTATAAAGACAGGTACAATTGGCTGACTATGGAGACTGATTGTGCCAACCAGGTTTGTGAGAAAGTGGTCCGAATTCCAAGCTCGTGGGAAGTGAGTTATTTACCACCCTTACAGAATTACAAGGGATGTCATCACCTTAGAGATTCTCCACCCAATTGCCCCTAAAATATGAAACCCCTGCCACATTATCCACATACTCACCCTCCTATTGACTTAAAGGAAAAAGAGAAAGAAACAATTCTTATCAACTGATTTCCACGGTAGAGCAGTATAGATAAATGATAATTAAACAGTTGAGACCAGATTTACTCACGCGACTATTATATCTCCTTTTTTGCAAAAGCATGGAATTGTACTGAAGGTGGTGGAAAGTCCATATGAATAGAGAATTGAATTAGGAGTTCCCAAAAACTTTGCTATTCTGGCTTCACAATCCAGGTGTACATCTAAGGAAAAGAAACTTGTTAAAGGTTACATACTATATATAGCCCAGATACTTGAAATGATAAGTGAAGACACTTGAAATTGTCTTACCAATTGTTCCATAGAATCCACGAGGACCACATGAACCAACACCATATTTTTCCAATGCCAAGGTGCAAGACTCCTGAGGTAAAACTTTCTCATAAAAACTCCATTCAGATAAACCATTATCCTAATGGAGGAAAAAAAATTGTCTAGGAACTAATTTTCTCACAAGTAATTTCTCATGCCCAATTAATCCAAGATAATTAGCTGAAGCAAAGTTCACAACTTCTTTCCCATTGATTTTTGTATGTGGCCCTGCAGCACTGCATAAAAAATGAATGAGAAGCCTTCAAATTCAAAAGAATGATTTAACTATTAATGTGATTTATGAGTTATCTGACTCATATAAGAACTACGGAGTAGATCATCTATGTATACTAATGTGGATAAAGAAAGGGCATATAGTGTAGCATAGACAAGGAAATTGGACGACCAGAATGGCCCAACTTACTAGCTGCAAAATTGTTTTTTCTCAAAAGAAACAGAACAGGATAAGAACTACACTTGCAAGCAAAAGAATGATTTTCAAAAATCCTCAGAAACTATATAAACTAAATAAATATGGGAAACATGTTCACCTTTCCAGTGCTGGTGGCTCATGTTGCATCTCTTCCGAAATAGCAGGAATCAGGGGTTCCGGAACCCATTCGTTGCATAGCTCATCTATTTCCTGCAGAAGTTACAATAGACACTTTTTCATGAATTTTAAATTAGCATGACATGAACAATATGAGAATGGATGGTGCAAAAACTGCTATCCTCCAACAGATTAAAGTAAAAGTATGAAATTAAATCAGCTAATAAGAATATCATGTGCAAATATATTGTAAGAGTACACTCAAGAAGAATATATCAAGATTTATTATGCAAAAGCCAACGAAGGCAGGATTAAAAAAAAATAACATAAAAGTCCTAGCAAATAATATTTTCATGCATGAAGACAGATCTAGATTTTAAGAAAATGATAACTTGGCAGATTATGAAACACATATGGAAGGATGGAATTCAGTAAAACATAAAACAAATTTAAAACTATAATTAAATTAGATAAGCAGTTATAAGCCACACTGACCTTCTTTGTTAATGGTCGTTTAGGAGGCTTGTAACTTTTCTGGGTTAATAGGAAAAGAATGACCACAAAAAGAAGACCCTCAACAAAAAGATGTCCTTCAACAAAACCATATAAATACTGTTTAGTCGAAAATCACAGATTAACAGCTAGAGAAAGCATACGATAGCATCAACAGTTGCAAAAGACACCAAAAAGTTAGTCACCTCCAATATGAACACCAAAAACAACAGCTCGAGCAGATGGAGCATCCAAGGCCACAGTCACCCACTCTAAAGCGCTATTCATAACGTGCCAAACCATTGAACTCATTGGTAGTGAATATCAAAACCCAATGCGCATAAAGACTTCAAGCATCAGTTATAAGCAGGATTCCAACACTCGTTGCAATGCAAATGCAATATATGGGCTGATTATCCTAAAAAACCTGCGGAAAGAATAATTAGCAAGTAATAAAATCCTGAAACACTAAATAGTAAAATATCACGCATCTGTGCCCTCTTTTTTATTTTTTAAATTAAATATTAGTACAGACACCAGGAAATAGCTTGAATAAAGAGAACAAATTTTATTACCTATAACCACATAACCACTAAAATACTAAATCAAAGCCTGTTTAACGAATTCTCAGACTATAATTACAACTTCACAGTACTCTAAGCTAAACTTCTTCCACGCAGTAAAACAACTCTTTAAGATTGAAGAAAAACACATATAATCCACCACTCTCAGTTGAAGTAACTATAGCCGTTATTTTTCTAATGTTACTTTTGCTTTGACAATAATTTTACAGACCAATCAGATCAATCAAACAGAAACAGGGCAAAAAACAACAAGAATGAAGAATTCTTTTTTCTTTTTCTACACTTCCAATCCGTAGCTAAATGGAGTGCGATGAAGAAAATGAAATAAGATAGAAAGAATTGGGAAAACTTAATCAAATCACATCTTCAAAATAATATTATTCTCAAGAAAAAAATACCGTCAGATTGATAAAGCATTAATGAACTGAATAGATCTATCTGTTCAACCATAAAAATCCAACGCAAAGCTTAACTGCCTTCTTTAAGTCCGTATCCTCTAATACAACAAAAACATTATGACCCATATCTTCCGACCTGGTTAAACCAAGATCCCATGTACAAATTGAAGAAATTTGCTAGCACTTACAATCCAACACAAAACCACACCAAAATTGCATTTCCAATAGAACCTAAAAGCAAGCAATCCAAAAGAGATAACAAATCATGAGTCAAAGATCCACGTACAAATGCAAGAGAAACAAAAGAGTGAACAACAAGGTAATTATTCGGAATTGAAAGCAGGAGCACAGTTGATTCGGTCGTTGGTTGTCATGATTAACTGCATAGTTTTGGCTTAGGGATAGCAACAACCATACCTTTCAGGGTCGGCGACTTTAGCGCAGGAGGAAGAGGAGGCTGCGCGGCGGCTGCGGAGGCAGAGGAGCTGAGAGGAAAGAGATGGAATTGAGAAGAGTCTTGAAAGTCGCCGGCGACAAATGGAAGACCCATGGTCTACATAACTAGCATTACGTCATTGAATTCCACAAAAAAATTTTTGACTTTTTTGTGTTTGTTTTTTCTTTACAAAAATTAAAATTCATTTCTCCAAATTCTATTGTTCGATTCAATTAACTTAAATCTTTTCTTCTTCTCAGAAAAAAAAAAAAACCCTTTCACCAAATACTTCTCAATTCCTTATTTATTGCAAAAAAATATAGTTAAGTTATAAAATTATTTTTATCAATTTTGTGGATCAAAGAGGATAATAATTCAGTGTTTTAATAAATAAAAAATATAAATTTTTATATTAATACTAAATGATGTGTTCGTCATGTAATTTTTTACTAACTTCTAAAATATTAAAACAATATTTTATAAAAAAAATTAATTTGTAGTATTTTATAAAACAGTCAGAGAGTGTTAAAAATATAAATGCTTTTTTTACCTCTATTTCACATTATTTGTCATATTTTTTTAAAAAAATTATTAAATTTATCTAAATTATAATAAATTATTAAGTAAATTGACTATATTATTTTTTATTTAATAATAATTCTCTAACAAAATTATTAAATTATAATAATTATTGATTATATATAAATAGTAAAATTAAAAAAAAATATTTATTACTTTTTAAAATCACAAATATATAAATATTTTAAAATAATTTATTTTTTTAAATATAATAAATATTATAAAATTAAAATAGTAATTTATTTATAAAAATTTGTTCCGAGATTAATAATAATATATTAACCGAGACTTGGATAAGAAATAAATTTTAAGGCGTTGCCAATAGCTACTAATGGAGAATCTTACCTTCCAAGGCTTCTTTTCTTCTTGCAGTTATGCCTGTACCTACTAGCAAGTAAACTAGTAGGCCTTGTTGTAAGTGTATGTGTAGGCCTTGATAAAAATAAATTATAGAATTTATTCATATAAGTAACAATAAAAATAATAATTTTATTATCGCATCCGATTCTAATCGGCAGGGGGATTTTTTCAAGATGTCACTTATTTTAAGATTTCCGTTAAGTAAACATTGTTAACTCTCGAATTCTTTTAATCTCTCAAAGTCATTTTACCAAAAAGCAAATTTGATGATTAATTTTTTTTTTTAATGTATGATCTGATTCATTCATGTCTCATGTATTTCATTACTCATCGCTAGTCTGTCATTCTAAAACTAACAAAAAAATTCATTTTATTGGCCATTTTAGGATCGCTTGATATGTCAAATTTATTTATTTTAATAATAATAATAATGATATCATTAGTGCATTTGTTAGGGAAATATGATTGTATAACAAAAACAAACGGACTCATAGAAAATGTCTATTTGATCAATTTATTCATGTAATAACTTATTTGTAATTAAGTCATATTTAAAGCATATTAAAACACATTATTTAGTGGTAAATAGACATGCAACAGAGATTTTTTTAAAGATTTTTCTTAAGAGCTAATCTTAAAAATATAATTACTACTAAAATCATTTTTTTAATTAATATTTTTTTATACCCATCCCATTCATATTTCAAATGTATTTAAAGTAAAAAATAAAAAATTATTATTTAAAAAATTAATTTATAATAAATCAAAATAAAAATAATTTTTCACCTTCAAAATTTTTAGTCTATGTATAAAAACAATACCAAAACCCACTCTTAATCCTAAATTAATTGAATTTAGCTACATAGATTGTTTGTTTTATTTTACTCCATTGATAATAAGACACACCAATGTCTTAAAACATACATAAAATGGTAAAATATGAAAATTATCATTTTATTGAAATACCAAATTTTTGAATTTCAATTTTCAATCAAAATTTTAATATCTGAGGCTAAAAATACAAATTTCTAAACAAAAGGGGTAAAGTACATAATTAGGTAAACCAGAGAGATATTTTAGTAATTAATTCTTAACTTTTGAAGAAGCGCTTTCCCTCCGGCCTCACGACCTTTCGATAGGGTTCACTCTGATTTCTACCGAGTTGTGTATAAAGTACTAATTTAGCCGTTGAGGGTTTTCAAATTCAAAATTTCAACCGTTACAACTTCCAGGCTACCTTCTATTCCCTTTCGTTTCTCTCTCATTGAAGCACCTATTTTGTTACATGTATGTAGAACTGGTTTAGGGTTTCAGCATTTTGTTATGTCTTGCTAATGAATTTTGTGATTAAATTTGTAGATATGATAATTTTAACATTCTTACTCCTTTTTTTTTGTTTTAAAACTGCAAATGGATGATTTTTGGTTTGCCTTGTGATTGATATAATTTAATAGATAATGTTATTATTTGCAGGTTCAAAATTTCTGTGTGAATCAATTTTTCATATTGTCTTTCTGTCAAAAGCATGGATGGATGCAGAAAAAATGTATTGGACTCTAATTGTAAAAGGGTGATTGATGCAATTGATAAATCAACTGTTCATTATCCTTCCCCTCAAAAACTCGGGATTGCTGGAAATCAGAATTGGGAAAGTAGATTTGCATCTCAGACTCCAGAGAAGACAAATCAGCCTCTAAATGCCAAGCCCAAAGAGGCAGAAGTTGAGCTTCTGGAAAGGTGCAAATATTAGCTGACGCATTTTCTTCAAATTTTAAAGTACGTACCATTGTTACTGATACCGAGGATCCTTCTATCTTTTCTCTTTCAGGCATAAGGCTATCATAGAACTCTTTGATAGTATGAGTTGTTCATTGAGATTGCTTGGTCTGCGTAAAAAGTCGCCTACTTTTCAAAACATTCGTACTCAGGTGGAAGTTTTAACTAGAAGGTAGTTGGGGCTTTGCCTTGCTTTATTTAATTCTATTGTCTGAAGTTTGAATTTCTTTTTACATTTTGATGTCGGTAATATTTTATTTTATTTTATTTTTTTTTTAAAAACTATTTGTTGTGTTTTAAAGGTGCCATCCAAAATTGGTAGGCTTTCTACCTGTTATATTTATACGCTGAAACGTGTAAGAACTTATGTCTTGCAAAGGATTCTAGAATTCTTATGTGATTAATTAAAAGGGAAAGTGGTTCATACCCTTCAAAATTGATAGGTTTTCTACCTGTTATATGTTATATGTTGAACACATGTAAGAACTTATGTCTTGCAAAGAATTATAGATTTCTTATTTGATTAATTAAAAGGGGAAATATGATTTGGTTCATATCCTTCATTCTCTCTGTCTTGGCCCTGCTAAATCGAGAAATATGTCCATATCAAAATTAGTTATGTACCCTTTTCAAAAAGTTATGCATAGTATAGCCAGTGAAAATGGTAGTCAGACTATTTCCACTATGTCACACTCTGTTTCGATATGTATCTCTCTCCCTTCCCCACCTTTTCTTTTTTAATTGTTTCCAGGAAATGCTAAATCATATGCATGCAATCCTCTTCCACATATTCTTAATGTTACCGATAAATGGTGTCATATCAATCTACTGATGCATATATGTTGACTTTGCTTCCCAAGGAAAATGTAACTTGCACAACCAGAAAAATATATTAACTCTGCCTTGGGATGGCTTGTCAGGATTAGGCATGCAAATAAGGTCAACTACCATCTAGGTTTTTGAGCTGAAAGGGCTATGTGTTCTATCTCGTTCTAGAAACATATGTTGGGGTCATCCTTGAAACGGCATTCATGATCTAACATGTAAATAAGGTCAATATCCAGTAACTGACATGGGTTTGAGCTGATGAAAGTGCATATCTTATCATTCCGTGCATAAAAGTATATTAGGCAATCCCTTAATATGCCTTTCATTGTCAAAGATGCTAAAAGGGTCAAAGCACATGTTTCCTCTTGATATAGTCATGCAAAGATCAACTACCATGGTTTTTGAATTCTGTCTCACACAAACACACCTATAGACATTGTTATATAACTAAATTGATTCCGCGTCAAAAGTCGATTATTTCATTTGAAGTTTATGAGTGTTTTTCTGTCATTTTTTTCTTTTCAGGAAGTTCTCTTATGGGCATCTCGCACAGATAAAATATTTACTTCATGAAGCCATACAAATAGATAAAATTGTTGTGCAAGACAAGAAAACCCTATGTATGAAGCCAGAGATGGAAATTATGCTGCTGTTTAATGAGATAGAAGGCCATCATGAACAATCTGATTTCATTGCTCTCCACCAACTATTTTCATATAGACTTATTAATTACTTTACTGTTCATCCTGAGGTTTTGCTCTGCCCCTATATCAGTTAATTTGTTTACTTTGTTTTTGAAGCCTCATATAATAAGACTATTTCAATATCGTTGCAAGTGGTTTGCACAGAGTTTATAATTGAAGAGTAATAAATCAGTTGGTATGATTGGGAATTTGAGAATGTGACTTTAGCACCAATTACAAAACTATAATAGCTTTGATTACGGTGTATGTTGTACTGCATTGTTGGAGTTTTTCTTCGTCCTGACTTGTGCTTTGACGAATGATATTGTATAAAGCATTTAAAGATAGAGAAATGCATTTGTACAAGTGGTGATTCTAATGTTTGGAGATCCATCTATCTATTTTTATTCTTGGTTGGAGGGTGGGTATATATGCTCTTCAGTAAGTTAAACTGGTTGACTGATTATGTTCATCTTAACATTCTGTATTTCTCATGGAAGTCTTTTCAGTGCCGGCCTAGCTCTCTGCATCTTATGCTGCACTTTAAAGAGGAAAACTTGGCTTTCAGGGATAGGGCTAAGATTTTTAGAAATCAACATGAGGCTTTAAACTTTAAATTAATAGATCTCATTATCTTAAGAAAAAAAAGTTTAAGCAAACAAAAATTAACAGCTAGCCTCATTCTAGTGGGATCTATGACTCACTGCCTATCAAGAAAGTCTCATACTTCAGATCGCAACACAATTCATAAAACTAGAGCACAAAATGCTGAATTTTATTGATTTATACTGAATGAGAATGCTTTACAAAGTAGGTATCTAGTACAGTTAAAATGTCATTCCTTTCCATATCAAATTGGGACAGTCTATGTAAGATTCCTCTGTTTGATTCCTACGTTGACTAAGATCATTGATATTGCTCAAAGGTCACTCTTTTATTTGACTCCTGTGTAGGCTAGGATTATTAAAATAACTCTAAAACACAAACCCTTACTGAAGCCTACAAAATATCCCGTATGGAATCCTCTTATTTTGTACATCATCTTAACTTGATTTGATTGGCCAATATATTTAGGTAGGATTGAAATGTACCATATCTGAATGCTTTCTGAATAATTGAATTTGTGGTCTCTTTCTGTTCCTTTTTGCAAGGCTTGTGACATTCCAGAGGCCATATTGCCAGATCCTTTTAACCAAAGCAAAGGGAATGCCTTCGGGGGTGAGGTCAGTGACATTCCAGAGGTCATATTTCCTGAGCCCTTAAGCCAAAGTCAGACCTTTGCTACAGAGCAATTGCTTGCAAATGCTTCAGTAGAAGATCTACCTACTACAGTTGAAAGTGGACCACTGTCAAAATCATCCCATATGCACCCATCTCTTAGTAGACACTTCTCTAAGAAGATTATTACTGAAAAAGACAAGACCCAACTGTTAACTTCTCCAGTTCCTTTACCATCTGTACCATCCAATTTGAAGAATCAAGATACTGAAATTTCAAAAACAACAGAATATCCTGATCCAAGTTCCAAATCTGATAGTGGGACCAATCTGGATGCCAAATATGAGCAAGCAAAAGAATCTCCTGGAACAAATCCCATATCTACCTTCGTGCATCCTATACCTATTCAAGCAATCAATCCTAAATTCTCTATCAATAGCAATGCATGTGGAAGCCCCATGCAGAAGCTTGCATCATCTGCTGATAATTTAATGGTAGAAACACCTGCACAGTCAACTCCAAAGAGGGCAACACCACTTAGTGATGATAACCACAAGGGCATGTCCAGCCAAAAGCAGGCATCGTCATGTTGTATGGCTGCAAAGAGGTCTTTAGATTTCTCATTATTGGAAGGTAATGAGTCAGCGTGCTGTGAATTTTTACCAGACAACGTCTCTCAAACTGTAGATGGTTCTTCTGCAGCACTTCAAAAGGTATTTCTTGCCTATTTCAACCCAGCCATACTTATGATTATTCTTGAAATCAGCAAATTTCATGTGCTTGAACCTTTCAAATGGTCATCTGTTGGCTGATTGTTGCCTGTCTACTTCTATGTTTAGTAATTTCTATGTCAAATGAAAATAATTATGTATGTATTGTAGGATTGGTTGAAGTCAGAAAAATTTGAGATTCATACCTATTAAAATGATATGTGAACCACAGCAGTATAGAAAATATCTATTATTGCAATAACTAATTTGAATGGAGGAATAGGATTCATATAACTTTCTCCAACCAATTTTGAATTGAGACTTGAGTTTTGTCTCTTGTGTAGTTTGCACTCTTCTGTGTATTCTGTAACACTAGTATGCAAGACATCCTGATGCATGTGCTGGACTTTTGCCATGTATGCTTTTCTGGGCTGCTATGCCTTTTCTCTTTGGAGCAAATTATTCTAGTAACTCAAAATTTTTTAATTTTTGTTGTCTTCTACTTAGGTTTTTACTGTTTTATTTTTCCTCTGAAGGTAGAGGAGAGTTTTGGCTGTGACACTGGGGAACTGAAAATGAGTCCATCAGATGTATTGTATCAGCAGATATCTGTTTACTTGCCTGGACTGGTTTCACTGATTCACCGCATATTCCAGTCTGTCAGCTACTCTACAATCACAAAGGAGGAACTGGTTCACAAGATAATCATAAATAGTTTTGATTTTGATGAAAGAAGTATGTCTTGGTTCTTATGGCTTTGACTATGTTGGAAAATTTTATTCGTGTTTTGTAAGGTTATTGATTGCTCAAGTCATCTTGACTTCTTTCACAGGGCAAGTTGAAGAGCAGATTGGGATTCTTGAAAAGCTGGTTCCAGACTGGATTTGCATGAAGCTTGCACCTAGTGGAGATGTTTTGTACTGGTGGGTGTACCATAATCTATCTTTCTCTCTCTTTTATCTGTTGTGTGACTATCTGAATAGAATGAATGTACTCAGCCGGTTATTCAATGGGCTAGTGTAGTTCTTGATTTCATTGTCTGGATTGTAAAACATATCTTTTCCTTTTTTTTCCTTTAAATTTTACTTTCTAAGGTTTACAGTTATTTTCTTTTGAATTTGTAATCTGCGCTGTTGTTCCTGTGCAGCATCAAGAAAGTGTCAGATTTGAACTCTGTTCAGTCCAGGGTTGCCATGATTAAGAGCAATTAGAGGTACTCTCCTTTTGTTCTATCTATATACTTCGAGACTGCTTCGGTTGGCCAATCACTGTTCAGATGTGGTTTTTGGTTCAGCTAGCTATTGATTTTGCAATTCACTATTATCTATTTGCGGGTCATGGGTTATAATTGCTGAGATATCTGATTAGAGGACGATGAATTTTACATCGATGGAGCAGAATTGTAAGGTTATAAAGTAAAACCTCCCTTTTGGAATCCAGAAAACCTGGGTGATTTCTTCTCCATCATCCGTCATTAATTTGGATTACTATTTTTTGTTTTAATCAGAGCAATGCAATTTTAGAAACTATTTGTTTGTTGTCTAAAGTGTATTTGCATTTACCTTTTCAATAATGTAAATGTTTGGCTAGGCCGAATGCACATTAGATGAAGAGAAAAAAAAAAAGAACCTATAATTGTTTTCTATTTAACAAATCTTAAGAACTCTTAGATGGAGAGTTTAGCATGGAAATTGCAATTTCTAGATTCTCTAAAGCTTTCTCATAACGCAAAAATCCCATGAACCAAAATTCAAAATCATCTCGTGTGACTATTTCTATGTACTTTTGTGTTGGCTTGTCCACATTTTCTCTCTTGTTGGCTCTTTTGATCTTCTTAACTGGGATCACAACCTGTTTCATATACACATACAAAAACAATCAAGACTCTGTTACGTTACAATATTTTCTTATAAAATTACAATTACATCCATCAAAGGTGATAAAATTACCTTATAGGGTGTTCTAATCGACTCCCCATTTGGAGAATCGAAGGTAATCATTGCTTCACTGCAAAAGGCAACCTTATGAGTAGAAATAAAGAGCAATCCTGCAATAGGACCAGCTGTTGTTGATAAGTAGCACTGTGATGCCTTTAATAACTCTTCTCCTTCTGTAACTCCAAATATATGTTTGAAAATATTTTCTCTTCCACCTTCTTGAATTATTCTTGCCCCTAATCTTAGTTTACTTTTCAATGTTTGTGACAGTTTAGGACCCAACTTTACTGCAATTTTTCACATGAAAATTATAAATTCAACATTCATAGTCCCATGTTTTGATAAGTATAAATGGTAGAATGAAACTATCTGCATGTTTTATCTTCCAGAAAAAATACAAATAAAAATTAAATTAAATTGTATTCCAAAATTACATTCTACTCTTGTTATTGGAAGCACCCAAATATGGTTTACAGAATTGTCAATCAATTGTAGTTTGGTTGTTTTTATTAGGTCTGGAGTTCAAGTTCTCTCGGCCATAAGAATTCTTATCAATTTTGTGAGTTAAAAGAGAGGGTTATGTAGCCTAGGTTTTTAAGCGAGTCGAGCGGAGCTTAATGTTTGGCTAAATAAAATTTAGCTTTGACTCAAAATTTAACGAGCTTGAAAATTTTAAATTTCAACTCGAGTTCAATTCGAAAAATTTTGAACTCGGCTTGTTTGCTAATGAGCCGACTCGAGCTAAATTGAGTCAAATTTTTTTAAACTATTTTTGAGCCGAATCGAACAGCTCGACGAGCTGGCTTGGTCATGTGCATGCTTAGCGTAGCTCATTGGCATCCTAACGAATAACGAATAAAAAAAATTGGAAATGTTCTTTGTTAAAAAATTAAAATTAACTTACCATGATCTCTAATCCTGCATGCAAAACTGCTGGTTTTTCTTCCTAACTTCTTGATGTGACCCATCTGTGAATCCTCTTTTCCTGAAACTGGCAACAGATTAAGGTTCTGTTTGAAATGAAAAGGAGAAAGAGAAAGAAAGAGATAGCTGCTCACCTGGCTTCTCCATCTTCTGATCACCTGCGCCGCGAATTGTAAGGCTATATAAATCTGCTTTTTCTCTGCAAATAATTTTTCTGTAAGAGATATGTATGTATATATATGTAAGAGCATAGGCTTGTGATTTTTCAAAGATGATTTTTTAAATTTTGGTTTTAGTTAGCTATAAACTGAATTTAACACGTGAAAAGTAGAGGAATTTAGTTAGCTGTAAACTGATTTTATAAAACATTCCAAGGTTATGATTTCGAGGGCTTGGAATTTAGCTTCTCAAGTCAATAAAGATGGCCTTAATTTTGGTCCCACATCGCTTTCCTAAGTTGAGGATATATTGAAAAGTAGAGGAACTTTTTGGAGTTTTTGATGAGGAAATAACAGGACAAAGTGATTCCACTGCTACAAAGTCTTTATGACCCCATTTTATTTTACAACTTTACATGATTTATTTTTTCTAGGATTGTACACACGTGTTAGTAATTTATATGGACATTGCGTGTACATGAATTATACTTAAGAAAAAACCTACTGTGATTTTAATTTTTTTTTTCAAAATAAAATATAAAAATGTAAAAATTATGATTGAATTTTTGCAAAATTATTTTATTTTGGCGAGATACATAATAATTATTATTGAAATGTTCATTTGCCTAAAAATCACATTAAATAAACACACCAAGATACAAGAGAATTATTATTCAGTTTTAAGACATTGATTCACTCCTTATTTTTTATATTTTCAATTTATGGATGAAACGGCAATAAGTTTATTATTATACAATTTACAAGAATGTGTTTCTCTAATACATTTTTATATTTTAGTTTAATAGTTCTATAATTTGCTTAAAGGAAAATCATAGTTTTATTCATATATTTTATCAAAATACATTAGCTTGTCCCTTATATATATAAATATTTTTTTAAATACACTAATTTTGTTTTCTAATATTTTTTTTTCTTTTTGTGTAAACCGGGATGCTATCTGCCCAATTCAGTTTGAAATTTAATCACAATTAAAGCTCTTCACTTCACTCCTCCTTACTGGTGCATTACCAACTAAACCACTGTACGCAATTTATTTTCTTTGATTCTGTTGAACTAATTTATCATTCTAAAAATTTTTATTCCTTCTCTTTAATGCCGAGAATAATTTTTCGCTTATATCAAACAATAAATTTTCTATTGAAAAATCACTATACATCCACGGGTTTTTCCAAATAGTATGTCCCTGCGCCTAACGTAAAGTTAAAAAAAAAAAAAAAACCGATGGAAGACCTAATAGTGTAATGGATGCAAAACGTGATGTTTTACAGAACTAAGTGTGCAATTAATAAAATTAAAAAGGTTTAATGTCTTAAACTTTCTTTCATATAGTACATATATACCAATAAATGCCAAATAAAGTTCAATCGGATTATTAAATATACTAATCAAGTTTTTACGATGCTCTTTTCAAAGACAGTTAAATCCATAATCGACCCTGCACATTAATGAATAAAGTAACAGATCAGTCTAAAAAAGAAAACAAAAGGCTGGGTATGGAGAATGAGATTATTAAAAATGCGAAAGCTTTAACTTTCATAGTTCAATCATCAAATGAAGCAGTCTCCTATGCTACCACTAGTTTCAGAAACAACAAAGCGACTTCTTTTGCGACCAAAAAGAAAAGAAAAAAGAAAGGAAGAAAGAACCAACGTGTCTGGCTCCTCCTCAATGTGAAAGTAAGCATCGGCAAGAACCATAAACCATTCATTTAAGCCAAAGGAGGACAAGAAAGAACACAAAGTATAGATTTCTTCAACTGTGTATAATATAATATTACATAAACCCTTAAACCCCCATTACACCTCTCAATTCTCATCCCTTTCAAATTATAACACTTTATAATTTTTAAGGGAAGAGACTTGAGAGGGTTTAAGGGTTTATATTATATATGCATATCTAATAATCAAGTCCATTAGTATTGCCACTGGCTTCAAAATCATTAGCATATTACACTATATTGCTATCAACTCCACAAAATGGTATCTAAACATCAACCCTCCCCATTGCTACCAATCTAATGGTGCTTATCTAAACAGTAACACTGCACATATCCTGTAATCTGTTTGAAGAACCAGTTAAAAGTTGCACACGTAAAAGAAAAGATTTGAGAATAATAGTACAGGGAAAAAGAAAAGAAAAGAAACTGAAAAATATTAAAGACAAAACTAAACACCAAACTCAACTGTCAATTTAACTCATCAGCTACCACCTAAAAGAATAACCACAGTGCTTAATAAGGGTTATATACATATTCTAGTAATTCCTAATGGGCAAGAACCCTTAAAACAAGTAAATATTCCAACATACAAATTCATAAGAAAAAGCTATTTACAAAAGTTAAGAATTAAATCAGAATAATTTCCGAATTTATTTTCCGATTACAATATTACTTCAATCATGACATAAACAAAGTGATCAACTTTCTAAATTTGAGCTCATATAATACAACAGGATTATCATATCAGAACATTATCCGATCCACAATCATTACTAGAGCACCCATTAGAGGAACACTATACTTTCTCCACCATGTTCACTTGAACGACACAAGTGAATGTATAGAACAAGAAATTATTGTGCTAATTGGTGGCCTGCAGTCTAACTGATGGTGTGTTCATAATAAGGGTTAATCTACCTCATCCAGAACAAAATCTTATTCTTTTTTATTTCCCCAACTTGGGATTCTTCTCTTGATGCTTTAAAACCCCACTTTCCAGAACCCAGAGCCCCGACACCCAACTAATTCACCGAAATTTTTAACCATAAATCCTTTAAAACTCCTCCTAAGCGCTAACATCTAACCATAGAATTTAAACTTACAGCTAGCACAGGAACTGCCTCCCTGCACAATAGCAAACATTCCTCAAAAGAGAAAGGTGTCCATTCCTTTTGCCCCTACCATTCATGTCACTTAAATGCCTCCATGACTATAAAGTAGAGTGGTAAAAAGATTGATTGCCCAGAAATTCTGCAACAAACTTGACATATTGTTTTCCAGTTTCTAGTTAGCAGCAGTTACACACCTCAATTACGTGAAATTAAATTAGCATTTTACTAGAAAGTTTCAAATCAATGCATTACTTAGGGTTATAAAATTTAATTCAAAAATATTCTCTAATTTGTTAGGTAATCTTAAACAAAAGAACATAACTAACCATAAACCCTAATTAATTTGATTACAATCAGAAGTACAGAGATGTATGTAACATAACCCTAAGAAAGAAGCCAACCTGAATGATCGATCATTTACAGTAGCGATCGGCTTTCTTCTTAACGCGATCATCAAGAGCATCCTCTACCGATTTGAATTTGGACTTTTCCTCATAACAGAACTTCTTCGCCTCCACCGGAAAAAGCTTCTCGTACTGGAGCTTCTTGGCAGCGTCGATTGTGTAAATATCGCCTGCACCGCCAGTTTCAGTATTATCCACCTCTACCGCGGCGGCGGCGGTTTCATCATCAGCAACCTTTTTAACCTTGTTCTTTTTCTTCTTCTTCTTCTTGTCAATGCCTTTGCTACTGGTAGCCACGCTTCCTCCCTTGAAGGTGAGTCTCCCTCCTTTCACTTTCTCGTACGCGTCCAACATTCTTTTGAATTTCTTTTTCTCGGAACTGGAACAGAGACTGCGTTTATATTTTCCGACTTTCCTACCACGTATAGAACCACTTGATTTACACTTTTGCCCCTCTAGCTAAATTGCTCTGGACGAGGACAATGACAAGCCGTGTCGTTTTGCCAATACGTGGTGCTCGTTTTGCTTTTTTTCTTTTTTAAACATTGGAGGAGGAAATTCGAATTTAAATCTATTTAGGTCGGATCTTTTAGTGCGATATGTTCTTATACTTATTTACTTATTTTGAGAAAGAGAAATTAAATAAATTTTAATCGATTGATTGTGATAAAATGGATTTTAAGAAAATATAGAAAATAGTTACTGTGTTTAGTAGAATAATGGTAAATTGAAAATTTGATTAATATTCACTTTTCAATATGATTTTGAATAAAATAAAATAACTTTTAAGAAGTAATAAATAAAATTAGACAGAAAAAGCACTTTAATTTGGTAAATTAGACAGAAAAAGTAATAAATAAATTTTTTTTTCTAGGTTAATGGATTGAGATGGAAGAGAGAGATCGTTGAGATATAAAAAATGAGAACTTTGTTTTTTTATAAGATATTTAACGGAAAAGGTAAAAAAAATTAAATAAAAAAGCATAAGTATTTAACAGATTCAGAAGTTAAACAGGCAAAATAATATATTTCTAAAACCAAAACATTACACTGGTTAATTTTGACAAAATACAGGGACGAAATCATAATTTTGCCAATAAAGTATATTGGAATAAAATGAAATGCATGTTTAATATAAACACTGCATTGGAAACACATTTAATTAAATTGCATTATATTCTATTAATGCCAATCAAACCGAGCCTTAGGCTATACCAAATAGAAAAAAGAAAAGAGAAGAAGAAGAAGAAGAAGGAGAAGAAGGCATGCTCCTTATCAGATCAGTCACCCCTTAAAAGTTCATCCACAGATGGCTATACCAAATTGACATTTGAGCGACATCAAAGCATGTATCAATTACAAACATGTTCCTTATCTTATAGAAAATGGAAATGTTTTTCCAACTATTTCCTATTCAATAAATTGCTCTTATATGTGACAAGTCAAAAACATCTCCACTCTGGCCAAAACAGAGATAAAGGAGAAGCCAAAACAGAAAACAAATATCTTGAGAGGGGGAACACAAAATAAAACTGCAGTAACAAGGTATTGCTATTTGATTATTTGTTCAACAAATGAAACAAAGACAGCTCTATAACATTTTGTATGGTGTTGCCTATGCGAAGAAATTGTCTTCCCCCTCATTCTAAGATGTGGACATAGAATTATCTGTAATCTGCACCGACTGCTTCAAGGGTTGACTTGAAACCATCTTTTTCTAAGCATTCAGCCAGTTCAGCCTGCGGCAAATACATAAAATTAAACACAAGCAACAAAAACCCAACAAACACAAGTTGAAAGGTTCTGATCTTTCCCATCATATATGGCATGTAAAACTCAATACTTGAACTCCATGACTAGAAGTGATTGATACGTCTGGATTTGGTTTCAAAACCTTCCAGATTTGCAATCACAAAATTTATAGTCTTGGGTTACCAACCTCTACAACTAGCTTTTCAGGTATAGTTCTCTCAATATTCATATCACCCACCCAAAGAATATCTCGTTAGGGTAAACAGTCAGTAGGGTCCATGGTGTGCAGGATTTAAAACAATGGTACAAGTTGCAGTGTAACCATATCATACAGCATCAGCTGTTAATTCAAAATTTAGAAGCACATGAGAATTAGTACCTTTATTTGAGGAATTAGAGCAGGTCCCCCATAGGCAAATCCTGTATAGAGCTGAACAAGAGTCGCTCCAGCTCGGATTTTCTTATAAGCGTCCTCGCCACTAAATGGTGTATAAACAAAGTTCAGAAATAGAGTCTTCATGAAATTTATGATCAGATGATGACACTGATGATGATGCAATCATAGATCTTACCTGCTTATACCACCACAGCCAATTAAAGGAATCTTTCCCTGATAAGAATAAACATGCACAATGGCAAGCAATTATTAATTCATTAGATATTAACTTCGAAAGGAAAACCACAAAGAAAGGATCCTGGCAGATCATAGCTGCTTCCCAAAAAGTTTCTAAAACATTCAATCAACAAGAGATATCTCCAGTTTTCATAAACAATGTAAACCAAATTCCGCAAAGGCTTGAACAGTAGGATGGAAAGGGGCAGAGGATAGGGAAACAGCTTGAATAGTATAGTGGCTAGGGCCAAGGGGGACAGAGGATGAAGGAAAAAAAAATAAAGGCAAAAACAGAAAAGAAATAAAAAAGTCACATAAGTGGAAACAACACAAATCCATTACAATAACAACAACAACCAAGCCTCGATCCCAAATTAATTTTTCAAATCAGATTCATACTTTATTCTACTCAAAAATGTACTATAACACTCTTCTATTGACAACAAACCATTACAAAACAGGAAATAAAGAAGTAGATTTTCTAATTAAAATTTTCTAACAATTACTAAGTATCAAACTAATTACTCCATTAGTATTGAACTTCTTAATTACATAAAAAAATTCTGAATACTGTCCAAATAAAAAAAATTCCTAAATTATAAGTTTCAGCCTCTATTTTTTTAAGCATGAAATCCAAAGATTGTGTGATGGACAATAGGCAAAACTGAAAAGGGATAATAGACAGTAGAAGGGGATGTGTTCTTTTGTGCATGTATAAGTGTATGTGGGGATACATGTTTGCCTGAACAAGAAGTTACAGCATCTCTATGGTCGAGATCATTTATTAGAAGAGAATATGGTGATGGAGATCCTTTGCAATTTTGAAACATTAAGAATTAGGCAATAATTATAGAAATTTGAACGAACATGACTACACAAAAATCACCATGTAACTTAAAAGTTTTCTCCCATGGCTCATCAATGACTGGCATCCAGAATTTCAACCACAAAATAATCAACACACTATCATTAAGATAGCAAAATTTGAGGCTGAAGTATCTAACAAATAAAATATATAACAAAAACAGCTAGCATACCCTTGTCAAAATATACATCTCTTTTAAGATGTTGGTAGATAGATTGAATAGGGGTTTGCCGCTTAAACCACCTGATTCCTGAGACACTGGGTACTTCCTTACAGGATCTGGCCTTGATATGGTCGTATTTGATATAATCTATTCACAAAGCAGACAAATTAAAATCAGAATCAATTAGCAAACACAAGGTTGTACATAATCTACTCCGTAATAAGCATAGTTATTAAAGAAACAAGGCATAGTAATTCATGAAAGGATCATGAAGTGCAGACATGTGCCTTGGAAGGAGAAGGTGCACAAACACAACAAATAAAATTTTCCAGAAGAGTCAAAATTAGCATCATACATTCGTTAGAAAACTAAATAACAAATACTCCTTTATTTTAGATTTGCAAACGTGTATGCAATGTAGGATCTTTGGAATTGTTTCTGCTAGAATTAGTAGAATCCATATTCCATACCAAGGGCCGAAGAAAAGATCAAGGTAGACAGAAATTGCAGAATCCATATCTGGGATGAACTGAATGTTAGTGTCTATCTCCTACTATGCAAAAAGGTTTCTTCGAGTTTAACGGGAAAAAAACAAGGAAAACAGAAATAAAAAGTAGACCACAAAAGGCAGAGAAAACTAAGGACAAATAAATAAAATGGGCAGCCCAGTGCACAAATCTCCCGCTTTGCATAGGGTCCGGGCAGGAGTCAGACCACTTTAGGTCTACAGTATCCAGCATTCTCTTGTATTTTCACAAGTTGCTGTTTCCATGACTCAGACCATGACCTCCAGGTCATGCAGCGACAACTCTGCCATTGCACCAAGACTCCCCCCCAAAACTAAGGACAAGTGAATAAGAAAAAACAAGAAACACGAAAGCAGATGACCCTAATTGAAGAACAGAGGAGAATGTAGAGATCGAGAGAGAGAGAGAAGACCATATTTGGACCATTGCCTTTTTTTTTTTTTTAATTTTCTCCTCTTTTCTTTTGTTGCTTTAAGAATTGAGTGTAATAATATTCCCATAAACCAAATATTTAACCTTGTAAAAGTAGCAAAACCAAATAACATCAAGTAAAGAAAAAGATAAAAACAGTCGTAATCAAAATATAAAAGGCACGCCTTTGTTGCACCTTGTGCCGCCCAAGAAAAAAGGCATGTGCCTAAATTAGGATGTCGGCTTAGGCTACAATAGAGAAGCTAGACCAAGCACTAACCCTGAGCCTAAGGTGTGCCTTTAACAACTATGTCAACAAGTTGAATGCAAAGTAAAAAAACAAAAAAATAATAAAGTACATCACCATCTTGTTCAATAGGAAGCTCAAGTGCGGTTGATATAATGGGGTACTTGGAGAGGCAAAAAACTCATTTTGTAATTTAATTTATTTATGCAACTTTAGTACTGATGGCTGAAAAATTGAAATCTCTTCTTGCCACACCTCCAACCTTAACATGCTCCTGAGCTGTTTAGGCTGCAGAGACCAATGATAAGAATATTGGACAGCAAGCTAGTCACCTTATCAAATACTTCTTGTGAATTCTCAGCTGGTCTTTTTCAAGTTGTTCCAAAACTGAAGGAAAGGTATGCAGATTGAAAAAGGCCTCATATGGCCTTAAACAGTCACCTAGGGCATGGTTTGATAGGCTCAGTAAGACCATGGTTTCCTTTGGTTATATTTAGAGTAACACTGATCATACTTTGTTTAATAGACACCGCAAAGATAAGATCACGTTACTAGTTGTCTATGTTGATGATATGGTGGTAACTGGAGATGATGAAATAGAATTTACTCGCTTGAAGAAACTACTGGCTCAAAAGTTTGAGATTAAGGATCTTGGAAGTCTGAGATACTTCCTCGGTATTGAGGTTGCTAGATCTAATAGAGGGATCTTTATTTCACAAAAGAAATACGTCCTAGACCTTTTAGAAGAAACATGTATGTTGGGATGTAAGCCATCTAATTCTCCAATTGAGGCCAATCTCAAATTGCAGGCAGGAGTTGGGAAGACAGTTGATCTAGGCCAATATCAAAGGTTGATCGGTAGATTAATTTATCTCTCACACACAACACCTGATATCGCGTATGCTGTTAGCCTTGTGAGTCAGTATATGCATAACCCTCATGACTCTCATCTTGAAGCTGTTTTTCGTATTTTGAGGTATCTGAAGTCTGCTCCTAAAAGGGACATACTTTTTTCTAAGCATGGTCACCTAAAAACTGAGGTATATACTGATGCAGATTGGACTGGATCTCCAAATGATAAAAGATCGACTTAAGCTATTGTACCTTTGTTAGAAGAAATTTGGTTACTTAGAGGAGTAAAAAGCAGAGTGTAGTAGCTCGTTCAAGTGCAGAAGCTGAGTATAGAGCCATGGCCTTAGGAGTTTGTGAAATGTTGTGGGTGAAAAAGC